>JANHFL010007781.1:315148-325783 GCA_032468155.1 Oxyrhabdium leporinum
CTCTCTCTCTCTCTCTCTCTCTCTCTCTCTCTCTCTCTCTCTCTCTCTCTCTCTCTCTCTCTCTCTCTCTCAATAAACAAACAAACAAACATGTTAAAAGTTTTAAAGAAGTCCCTTGCCGTACCTTCCTCTGCCCTTCACTGTTGCAACAAATGCCTGGGCTCTTGCCCAGTTCTGTTCCTCCTCCTTTCATCAGCACTTACCACCCAGATATCCCATTTGGCCGTAATATCCAGGGAATTTCTACAGACCTCACCGAGCTCCGCTCAGTCCTCTCCATTCAAACCGTTTATTATCATTTATCCACATAGTCGTGCCTGCTGCCACACATTACAAAAATTGTAGGCATTTTTGTCTATCTACCTACAGCAATGCCAATGAAACCTTCCTCATAGTTCCTAGTGGCTCTCAGGTATCGCTGCAATCCATGTACTATAGTAGGGCAAGGGTTTCTACTCTCCCTGGTTCCCTCTTTCTACAGTTTGGTCATCTTCATTTCTCCCTGCCTCTCACCTGGGAGCTGAATTCCAAAGTCCACCACCAGATTAGCCTGTTCTTTCAACCAGGAGTCCTGGCCATTTCAGGTTCCTTCCATTCTCTATCTTCAGCCAGTGTCAGATCAGCTCGGGCTCCTGGCTTGAGCTTTCTACTGCTCCCATTACTTTTCTAGCCTCTGATCCCAGATTGGGTCTTTCGGTGATCTTCATCACCACCACTACATCTTTTACCAACCTCTGCCGGAATGTGTGTGTATGTGTATTTTTTCCTGATTGGGCCTCCTTTTTCTCTTTAGTGGCTGCTGAAATAATAATAGTAGCTGATATATTTTCCATTCGTGACCTTAGTGACTGAGGCCATCAGAAAATTGCTAGTGGAATTATCCCTAATTTCCTCACCACTGTCTGACAGCTCTCCAAATCTTAAGCCCAAGTCTCATGATTCAATTTTGTGTCCATCTATCTCCAATAACACATCCACAATTGTTCACCTTTTGGTCTGATCTTCTGTCAACAACTTCTCATAACATTTAACATTTTCTCACTGTTCTCCTTACAACACAATCCCATTACTCATTATCTCATATGCTTTCTCCCCACCCTCCACCCCCATTCCTACAAATACTCACTGAAAATTAGGCTGGATGCCTAATTCAACCCTAACCCTCTTGCTAACCAAAACGGTTTCTACCCAAGGTGATTAAAAACTATAACAAAATGTTCATTTATCTGCACTGTATTCTGGCACCAGTCTCATTGTTTTGCCTGCCCTGCTTCATGAAGTTTATTGAAAATTTAAAATTACACCTTTAGACTGTCAGAACTCTCTTCCTGTTGCTTTAGTGCGAAATCAAAAACTTTTCTGTCATGATACTTTGAATACTAGCTTGATAGCATCTAATCTTGATGGTCTAGGAGCTTCAGTCTCCTGGCATTAAATACTTTGTATTGTGATAGGCTAATCACCCCCCCCAACACACACACTTCAGTTTGTTGAATATAAGACTAAATGTAAGTTACTTACATTTAAGACTATCCTCAAATAACTGTCAACTTAAGTGTAAATGAATGAAACAGTTCTCAAACATTTCACTTACCTAAAGGATAAAAAAAAAATCAAATTAGCTCAAATAATGTTCTGCTTTTCTTGGTGCCTTTGTTGGTTTCTAGTCAGGGGTTTCTTCCTGCTCCCTCAGCTTCTTTTTGCAGACTACCTCTAATATTTCCAAGCTTGCAAGACCTGGAGTGTAATTAGCATAATGCTCATATAAGTAATTTCCTTTCAAACCTTTAAGATTAAAAGAAAGAATGTTTTGTTACACCTTGGTGGGAATGCTTTGGCAAGGCAGCAACTTTTAACAGTCCAAAATAGCTTTGTAATATGACAGTGTTTGGTGGACCACAAAACCAACTATTCATATATCACACAAAAAACTGGCAATGATGCACAATAAATCTCAGCAAGCACAGCTGACATTTGCACCTGCCTTCATAATGAGAGGCTATTTAAAGCATCGGCATTTGGCCACTTAAGCATTTCTGGACACTTACAGACTGAATGAGTCATCTTAATTACAAGCAGGACTGTGAACCCTGTACTGATGGGCCAAGAATCAAATTAAGTTCTGCAGCTTGTGTGTGTGTGCGTGTTTTTTTTTTTGTAAGAAAATGGACAGCTCTGTGTTTAATTTATTCTTTTTTATGCCCATAAAGTAGAATAGGAAAAAGTTGAGACATTGAAAACTCAGTCCCTAACTTCAATCTCTTTCTTCTTCCCTCCCTTCCGGTTCCTGGCTGTTACCCATATTCATTAAGTTATTTGATAATATTGATGCTATCAACTGATGCTACACATTTCTACTTTTGCAATGCCAAATATTCAGACACATATAGTGTATGCATGTTTATTTATAAGCTATAACATCAATAGTTGTCTTTGGGAGCAACACATTTAGATGTTTGACTCGCCCAAGTACTATTGAAATCAGGTTAATTTGAAATAGTTGTCCAGTTACCTTTGAATATAATTTACATGGCACTGTGCATTATACCGGAAAGTTTTGGCCAGTATTTCAAATGGAAATTATTATTTGTGTCTGACTTGATCTTCTGTATCTCTTTTTCCCTTCATCTATAATTACAAATGGTTTTGTGCTTTACTTATGCAAGTGCTAATTACACAGTAGATCAGATCCTTTGAAAAGGGAGTGTGGTACTGAAATATAGGATGTATATATTGGAAAAAAGACAAAACAGCAATAAGACATTTTTCAAATTCTTTCATGGCTTTCCTTTTTGAATAATTGTCACTTTCCTTCAATATACTTGGAACCTTTTCACTATCTTAGAAAAATAATTTGAATCAGCATCGACATCCTTAATTTAATTGTTTTATTTTTAAAATGCAACTAAAAATAGTATCTGACGTGGCCTCAAGTGGTGGCTTTAATGTTTCCTCTGCTTGGAATCTTAATTTTTTTGGTATATTTTTAACCATGCTCTTAATAAAACAATACAGGTGCTCTCTCATATTGTGTGTAGGATGAGGGAAGCCAACACTTACACAATTGTAGCACAAAACATCTGAAGCTTTTTCATATTGATGTTTACTACAATGGGTCCTAATTATATGACTAAGCCAATTGTGTGAATGGGTACAAGAGGAATGAATCTAAAAAAATCATTTTGTCATGAAGTTATCTTAAAACATGACTCCAAAGTACAAGCAATTAATAGTTGGATAAGATTATATTTAAATGATATATATTCTACATGTATAAAGTTTTTTTTTGGGGTGGGGGGATACTTCTATTTCAGTTTATGTGGCCAACAGAAAAAACAAAGTTTAAATCCCCTTAGTGAGCTTTTAAAAGCAAAGGTCTCTGATCGGTGTCATGTAACATATTTGAGTTGTGCTTTGGGAATAATTTGGATGTTTACTTTGAAATACAGTCATAGCATTGTCTTTCGCCTTTTAAAGCAACTGCATCTTTTTCAGTGTCGTAGAGCTGCACCTTTTCCAAATTAGTTCTGATGGGCTAGTCAACCCTACTGTTGAACACCTGAGTTCTTGCCCTGTTTTCTGAGCATAAGTATTGGTGAACTTTGTGTGATTCATTCAGCCTTGCCTGCAGTCAGTACAAGTTGTAAAAAAATGAAAGGAGTACACTGACTGATAATCCCTTTCACTTTCAGAGACAGAGAGAGAACACCTCTAGGGCCTATCAAGCCAATTCATAGCTTATCCCAGGATAGTTCTTCTTCAGCTGCTATTATGACATGGAACTAAAGTTAATTGCTAATGGGGAAAAAAAGCAAGCCCTTGAAACATTCAATCCTAGGGTTTAATATATACTTGAGTAAGTTTTTATTACTCAGAACAGGGGGTTTCACATATAAAATTTATATTAAAATTATAACCATTTCAAATGTAAAATGTTGAATGGTGATGACAAACTTAGGTCAGAGTTTTGTAAGGCTTAGTCAGGCCATGTTTCTGGATAGCTTCCTTCTTGTGTTTATGTAGCCAAATCTTTTAAGCATTTAAAAAAGATGTCCTTGATTCGGCAGCTCAACAAAGCCTATAAATAACTGGCTCTCTCTGTGAGCCAATTTGTCTTTTGTATATTGAGTTTAGCTTGGTAATCTGTTCAATTTTATTTCCAGGTGTTGTGGTAGTGAATTACAGCTTTTCAAAGAGTCTTCCACCTTTTACAGATCAATGCACACATATGTTTGGTTCTCATTACCCAAATTTGCAGTTCATTCCATGTGCTTTGGCACCTGCAAAAAAAAAAGCTTGCATACAGGAAGCTCATTTCGCAGTAGGGAAGGGTGCAAGATTGCTGCTTCATGCACATTAGCTAATGCAGAGAAGATGATACTCAGGCAGAATCCAAAACTAACAACACAACAGTGTTTACCTTGAGTTCTGGCAGGAAATCATTATTCAATCTGGTTTGTTTTATCAGGCAATTCCAGGGCCACACAGACGGAGCCAGCTGTATTGACATTTCTAATGATGGTACCAAGCTCTGGACGGGAGGCTTGGACAACACTGTCAGATCCTGGGACTTGAGAGAAGGAAGGCAGCTCCAACAGCATGACTTCACATCCCAGGTGTCTTTTATTTTCTTAAAGCTTTTCTAAGACAGTGAATAATATGCATTTCAAATCCTTCATATACTGGGTACATTTAGTAACTCTGGGAGGAGACCAAGCATTTGTCTCAGAAGTACTGCTTAACTGTGTTCACAATTTAGTGTTATTATCCTTATAGGATGCTATAATCTCGAGCTACTATTAAGGAAGCCATTTATTAGGGGATAAAAACCACTTCTAACAAGGATGTATTTAGGAATTTATACCACCTGTTTGTGACAATTTCTTTGGGGGGAAAAAAAGAATATTTCCTATACAATCTTTAAAACGGAGTGCATGTATAAATATTATTTGGCATTTTCACTTAGGTTAGGTGAAAACAAAGGAGAATAAAATGCAACGAAATGCCTTCGTAGATGACAAGCCTGTTTAGCACTAGTCCACCTTTTCTGGAATTAATATATACATATTATAAATGTATATTGGTCCTGATTTCTAGCTCTAAATCATCATCCTATGTTTCAGAATCTATGCAAACCAGTTTCAATTTCCCTCTCCCTCTCCCTCCACCCCATCCCTTTCTTTCTCTCCCTCTGTCATTGTTTACCCTTTTCGCTGGGATTGTAAATAGCTCTCTCTTTTTATTTTGAAGATATTTTCCCTTGGCTATTGTCCCACTGGTGAATGGCTGGCTGTGGGAATGGAAAGCAGTAATGTGGAAGTACTGCATGTAAATAAGCCAGACAAATACCAGCTTCATCTGCATGAAAGCTGTGTGCTATCACTCAAGTTTGCATACTGTGGTAAGTTTGAGGAATAATGTCTAACAGTCATCAACATTTGTATAAATTAGATACAGCTGTCCTTAAAAGAAGACAAGCCACTTGAATATTTTCATTCCACTTTGCGTTAAGAAGTAGAAAATAAATGTGGCTCTCTTCTTGGTGGTTCTCCCAGCAAGGATGTGAGAAGGCTTACAAAATAATAATATAGCGGATAGGGTCACTGTACGGTATTCTTAACCTCCTGCAGGAACTTTGCAAATTTGGAGTACTCTTTGACTTGCAATTCCTGCTGGATAAGTACATTGAGTTTTTTTGCCAATTTTAGCTGATGTGCCAGTTGCAGCCTTACTTGAAATAGAGGGCATGACTATAGTGGTCCATGCCCTTATAATTGGCTAAACTGCCTCAAATACTCAGCATGGGGCCACTTTTTTTTTTTGCAATGATGTGGTTGGCCATCTGGGATGACCTCTGGTGGAGATTTGTATGTCTTTAACATTGTCCTTTTCTGAAGGACTTTGGGAGCGTTGATGTGCTTTGGCTTTATTTGTCATATACCTATCTTTCTATATACTTAAAAAAAAAACTTTTCTGACGTTATGAACCACTGAGAATCGTGTGATTGCAGCAGGATATAAGATTGTTAAATATATAATGGAATCAAAGCAGCATCTCAAAATAGCTGGTCGCATAGAGTTTTCCTTGCTTGCAAAGCTAAAATATGTTGAAACTCCACAGTTTTGATACTCACTGTACCAGATAGTTATGACCTTTTAGTTAAATCTTGTATTTCAATCGCTTTATAAGGATACATCACTTGAAAAGTTGATTTCAGAAACTCCTTGGTTTACTTTTATTATTTATGCCTGCAAGCATTTGTCAAAATGAAAAGTTGTACTAAGTTTTTGTGAAGTGTTCTTTGACACTTTTTCATACTTTCTATTCCCTTTGTCCTCTTCTCTCCCTTGTGATGTCTGAGTCACAGAGTTGCTTGTATTAAGTAAACCTGGAAACAATTCAGAAGAGAGCTTTTATGAATACAGTGTATGTCTATGTAGTATGTCTAAGTGTTCTCATTAATGATCATTTTCCAGGCAAATGGTTTGTAAGTACCGGGAAAGATAATCTCCTGAATGCCTGGAGGACCCCATATGGTGCCAGTATATTCCAGGTAAGAACTATAATTTGCATATAAAATAAGTTTAAAAATGGAATTCTTTGAGATGGGGGGTTAATACTACCAGTACCTTTTCTGCTGTGCCAGGAGGTTCAAGGAACTGAGCATGGCCTGGTCTTATTTCAACCTTAAAAAAGATTAGAATTTAAATCCAAAACGTGATGCATTTTGGGTAGGAGCAAGGAAAGGTTTGTGCATAGGTGTGAGCATACCTAGACCCTTATACTTCTGTTTCTTCTCTCCTAGTCCAAAGAGTCATCGTCTGTGCTCAGCTGTGATATCTCCGTTGATGATAAATACATAGTTACTGGGTCTGGAGACAAGAAGGCTACCGTCTATGAAGTTATCTACTGAGAAATTGTGTTGGAAACTTAAAAGAGTTGAACTGGGCCAAAATGATTTTAAACTGTAGATGTAGAAAGACTCTACTTTTTTAAAATGATGAAACGAAGAACTTGGTTCCCACATCTTCCTATGACGCTCCTCAACATCTAGCAAGAAGGACTAATGTAGCATAGCTTTAATGGATTTTAACAGCAGAGTCTGTTGCAGCCTTTTGGGGCCCTCCTTTATGTCATCATAGAATCATGCTCATTGCTTGACGATGTGGGATGGCGTTTCAGCACTTGCGAGTCCACCTGCATTCTGTCTTGTGTAGAACAGTGGTATCTTGGATAAACTTGTTTCCTGGTTTTTGCCTCTTGGGATATGGGTTTTTGTATGTTTTGTTGAAGATCAAACATTTGTACAAATTGTAAATATATTTGGTTTATTACAGTAAAGGCTTTAGTATCAATAAACAGTCTCCTTTCTTTTCCCCACTGATGCCCCTAAAATAATTTAAAAAGCAGTATATAGTTTAAAACTTATAAGCTAGGCTAAAGCTGGGAAATATTTGCTAAGGTTTTCTATTTTCAGCACCTGTAAAGTTTATTTAGGGATGTTGCATAAGAATTCATAGTTCATATTGACAACAAACAAAAGTAATACAGATCTGTTCAGAAATATATGTACATATTTACAAAGTGTAGTACTCCTATTTCTGACAGAAAATAGTGGTTTAACAAACTGCATCAGAAAATTGAGCACAGGGACTTCTTGACTTACAACCAAAATTGAGCCCAAAATTTCCTTTAAGTTAAGTGAATTTTGCTCCATTTTATGCTCTTTCTTGCAACACGTGAATCACTGCAGTTGTTAAGTTAGTAACATGGTTGTTAAGTGAATCCGGCTTCCCCGTTGACTTTGCATGTGAGAAGGTCACAAAAGGACAGTGCAACTGTCATAAATAATGCAAGTTGCCAAGCATCTGAATTTTGATCACATGACCACCGAGATGCTGCAATAGTGTTAAGTGGCGAAAACGGTCATAAGTCACATCAACGTAACTTTGAACAGTCACTAAATGAATGGTTGTAAGTTGAGGATTACCTGTAGCTGAGACCCTGCTTTTTGAGCTATTCCATTTTTCCATGAATTTTGCTATTTTGAAAGGATAGGAATACAGTTACGTTTTTAAGAAGATATATATCAGCTTCAGATCTGAAGCTGAAAAGGTGAGCCAAATGCAAATTTACTGAGACTATCTGGGGAGCCCAGGAAAAGACATAGCTCATCTAAAGAGGTGCTGAGAGATATGGAGTATGTGCCTATTCCTACTCTGAATGACCTTTTTGAATCCAAAATGCATCTTTTCAAAACTTAATGTGCATTTTGTATGACTGGTACACAAGATAAATTTCATTGTATTAGAAGAAAAATAAAACTTTTGGGTTTTTACGTTAATTTTGTTTCTTAAATATATCTGCCACAACTTGTGATAAGTAACCAGCTTCTATATGCTGAATCAAAAGTATGTCACTTGAAAATCAAATTTAAGAAAGATCTCAGGTTTTTTCCCCCCCAATTTACATGCACATTCTGCTGAATCCATTTTATAGCAGTATGAAATGATAATAGTCCTAATATATATATAACTTTTGCATCTGGAATATAAAATATTAAGTATTCTTGATGACCTAGATGCATTGTCTTTAAAATGAGCACAGTGTCTACATATGAACAGACTCCTATCTGATGTGCATCTATATGAAAATGGCTGCTTTTTCATTTTATATGCCATTTTTGATGCATGAGGTTCCCACATTTCAGCCACTTTCAAATCCTGCTCTGTATCAAGCTATAAAGAGGTAAATATTTCAAAGTACCCCTTTTTTCTCCTCTGCACAACCTTACTGCTCCTGAATGGATGATCTCTATTTTTCAGTGTGTTTGTACACAAGAAGATACTTAAAAACTTAAAAATAATTTACGGTGTTTTTTTTAAATGTTGGGAATCTTGATTCTTTGGATGAACAAATATGAAGATCATACCTACTGACTTGGGCAGCTTAAATCGGCATGTAAGTTTTCTGCTTTTTTTTTCCGTTGCAGAAATGGAGTTGCAAATTTGCTTGTTTTTGTAGTATTTTTTTCTCTCCAATGGACTAAGGTTCCTAAATATACAGGTAGTCCTCAACGTACAACCACAATTGAGCCCAAAATTTATGTTGTTAATTGAAAAATTTGTTGAGTTTCGCCCCTTTTACAACTTTTCTTGCCGCATTTGTTAAGTTGTTACTGCAGTTGTTAAATTAGTAACATGGTTGTTAAGTGAATCTGGTTTCCCCATTGACTTTGCTTGTCAGAAGGTCACAAAAGGAGATCACATGAACCTGGGACACCGCAGCTGTCGTAAATGTGAGTCAGTTGTCAAGCATCCAACTGTAAATCACATGACTATGGGGATGCTGAAAAGGTCGTAAGTATGAAAAATGGACATAAGTCACTTTTTCCAGTGCCATTGTAACTTCTAACGGTCACTAAGTGAACTGTTGTAAGTCAAGGACTACCTGTAACTGTGAGTCACTTTTTCAGCATCACTATAACTCTAAACTGTCGCTCAATGAATAATTTGTAAGTCGAGGACTACCCATAGTACCCTGCAGGAGTAACTGTAGCAACCTGTGCCAAGCATTGCTACAGGTCATGAATTAAATCCAAGAATGATCTGTGGGTCCTCATTTCAGTCCCTGAAAGACCCAAGAGGCATTTCAAATATTGGGGAGTATTTCAAGTCATGTCATTTTGGATGGAATGGAGGCCTCCTTTTCACAATTAGATCTTCCTCCCCTTTTTAAATCTCACATTGTGTTTATATATATGTGTGTGTGTGTATGTGTATATGAATATGTATATGTATGTATATATGTATATATCTTGCTCCCTTGCTCCTTATAACTGGAGACAGGAAACGCAAACCTGAAGGAAAGCAGTATTGAAAAGCAATAGCCAGGTGAAAAAAGAAAAGCTTTATCTAGGACCATATTATCCACCCCTTCCCTCCACCACCCTTCCCCATGATTTACTTGTGTCCGCTAGGCTATTTCCAAATTTAGAAAAGTAGATAAAACATTTTCACCCTCCCATTTTATGCATACGAAAGACGTATGAAACGGAGCCGTGAACGTTTTCTCTAATTTCCTGGTAGCAAGATGCACGGAATAGATCTAACGGACGGTTCTTTCCTTCCCATGATTGATTGATTGATTGTTTTTAACAATACTACATTACTTTCCTATCACACTCCAATCCGCTGCCTGTGTGTTTGCAGACAGGTCTGGGGAGACATCCCTCTTGCCTTATCTCTTTAGAAGGCCACTTGACAGCTCTCACCCACATCACAGCATAGAGGAGGCCTCCCTTTCAAGCAAATGTCAAAAAGGCTTCTCCGGTGAAAGCAGTCGATGTCTCTGACAGATCGAAAGAGGTAACACCGCCAGGTATTCAAATCTATCCTGACAGCCTTTTTACACTTATAGGGAGTTTTGTTGCTAGACTACAAGATGTGATTTTTGAACTTGCACCCAGGAGAAATATGAAGGGTCATAGAATCCGAAGATTCCTATTCAGATTACATGCACCACAGCAACCAAGTCAAATCAACTGTGCAGAATTAACATGCTTGGGGGGGGGGGGGGGGGGGGGGGGGGGGGGGGGGGGGGGGGGGGGGGGGGGGGGGGGGGGGGGGGGGGGG
>JANHFL010007781.1:325883-342184 GCA_032468155.1 Oxyrhabdium leporinum
GCAGTCCACCCCGCTGAGCCCAATGGTGAGCTCCATGGCACCTAAGCAGGGGCCAGGTCACCACCCTGCCTGTCCCCGGAGCTTGCCTGCCTCCGGCTGCTGCTGCGGGGGGGGGGGGAAATCACAAAGGGACAGGCTGCAGCCGCTCCCAGCTCGGTTCTGGACAGTAATGAGGTGATGGCTGCAGGCCCTTCGCTCTGGCAAAAAGTGGTGCCAGAAGCCTCCAGCCGTCACGTCTTTGCCGGCACTAGAAGCCTCCAGCCACCATTCCCAGCTCCGCTCTGGCTGGCAAAGAGGTGATGGCTGCAGGCCCTTTGCTCTGGCAAAAAGCGGCGCCAGAAGCCTCCAGCTGTCACCTCTTTTCTTTCTTTTTTCCCAACTAACTTTTTGCCTGCATTCGGCAGGTAGTCAGCATTGCTGTCTCTACAGCATCGGTTATGTGACTGGGTGGGCGTGGCCAACTCGACGTCACTCACAGAAAGGTGCCACCTTCCCACCTTGCCGTGAGTGACGTTGAGTTGACTATGCCCACTCAATCACATGACCCCCACCAAGCCACGCCCATACAACCGGTGGTGAAAAAAATTAGATTTCACCACTGTATTAAATATAGAAAGATATTGTACCAGTCAGTCTAAGGTTAATTTCTGAAAACATACTATAAACTATGATTAATATTGTTAATCATTTCCTGATGATACCACTCATACTCCAGAAGAGTGAATCATTTGGCTAGTGTAAAAAATATATTTTCCTGCCCTTGAACTAACGATGGAGTTCTATGTTATTAAAGAATCAAATTCTAACATCCAAAGCTCATGTAGGGAAAATCTGTGGCTGAGATTATTCTTAACTTCAGTGTTGACAGTAAAACAAAAAAAGAAAAGAATTAGCAAGCTTCCATCCATCCCATACAGCTGTCAAGCTATTATTCTGAAAGAATAGCAAAACTATATTGTATGTGTTTCAGTGATTATATTTAAACATGGGAAAATTTATATTCTCCCTTTATATTCTTTGAATTAAATACTGCATTTAAAGTGTTTCAGTCATAATAACTCTTGTTACATTCTAAGGAGATTTTTATAACATTGGACCAAAACCTTCCACATCAGAATGTTGCTAATATTCTGTTTGGTCAAAATTTGTAGGGTTTTTTTTTGGTACTGATGAAAGAAAAACATATAGTTTCTTGTATTAGTAATTTTACATGTCGCTACTGATTAAGAGAAGAATAGCTATTTTGCCTTTTCATAATGGATGTCTCTGTGGTGGCTAAAAGTTAAAATACTCATAGCCCATAAGCCAATGGGAAAACCAGCATCAGCCACTCTTCCAGAGTTGAAGCGAGATTGGATTGGGTAGGAACAGGTAGACAGATAGAAAAACAGGTTTGTCAAATTGTGCAGGGAAATAATCAGGATGAACTAGAAAAGATCACCCCAATGTTATTTCTTAGCACAATCTGTCCTGCCTTAGGGCAGTTTCTAAATATTAACCAAGGATAAATTTCCTAGTGGTGAGAACAATCAACCAGTGGAATGGCTTGCCTTCAGAAGTTGTGGGTGCCCCATCTCTGGAGGTTTTAAGAAGAGACTGCTCAACCACTTGTCTGGAATGGTATAGAATGATCTCCTGCTTGAGCAAGGAGTTGGACTAAAATATCTCCAAGGTTCCTTCCAACTCTGTTATTCTATGTATAAGTTCTATAAGCATTAAACCATCATTCAGCAATAGGTTAGAAGGCAAAAAAGATAGTGCCACCAAAGACAGAACGAAGTAGGTTTCTCAGCCTTTTAGTTAAAACCGAGGGCGCATTCCACATCCAACATGTGCCCTTGATCTTAACTAAAAGGCTGAGAAATCTACTTCATCAAAATAACATCAAGGTAATATCATATCAATATCAATAACATCAAAACATGGAGAAACTTCTGCAGATAGAGGACGTGACAGGAAATGTAGCCCATTAGCTACAACTTGAATAGTTCCAGACCTAAGGAATCAAACAGAGAAAATGTACTGGATAAACTGACATGGGGGGGAAAAATCCAGTGACTTTGCATAAGGGGATTGACATGAGCCCCTGGGGCAGAGTTGATTACTTCTTGATAAATTGGTTGAGCTGAAGACATACTGTATGTACAACCTGTTTAATAAGTCTTTGGAATAAGTCCAGCCATAAACAATTTCGTGATGTTTGCTACTTGCAACTCCATGGAGGAAATGCCAACAACTTTCCATATCTCAGAGTCAAAAGTTCTGAGATCCCACTCTCTCTTTTTCTAAGAAGAAAAAAAATCAAAAATTGGATTGTTCTGATCAGAATCGTTAATAAGAAAGGGCAGAAAGACTTGTATATCTTGCAGTTGATATCTTTCTAGCAAAAGAAGGTTTGAATCCATCCATTTTCAGTTTATTTATCCACTTTAGTTTTAATTTTTTCAGTGACAGAACTATCACTTCCCTTGGAGATTCTGTGGCCTGGTGTAGACCTTTGTCCTGACAACATTACAGTGTGTTTCATTGCCCACACTGAACTAAGTAATTGCTACAAATTTCCCAGGGCACAGGTGTAGCTGATTCAGCTGGTGTAAAAGTGGGTTGTCACCCAAGGTTGACACTTCAGCTGTTTAAAGTAATTTATAGAAGGTTGCTGGAGAGAGCATTAAGTTACCACTTGGAGTAACGTGCAAAGTAGAGAAAAAAATTGTGTAAATTTTCCAGGTTGACGGCCACATTTGGTATTTGAAATATGTACTGGAACTATACCTTCAAATGTGGCTATAGAACTACGACAAAAACTAATTTAATATTTACATTTTGACAGCAATTTTTTGAGTTGTTGTTGGAGGTTGCATATAGCCTTAGAGCCAACAACTGTGCAATCTGTTATACATACAGGCCTGCAAAATTGCTTTCCACCATTATGCTAAAGGAAGAGAGTTAATTTTTTTTAAAAAAAGTATTGCAGGATTAGATGGCGCTAAAAATGGCTTATGAGCATGTTTCCAACTTAATGGCTGTCTTTGTGTGATATATTTATCCATAATGAATTAAACAATGGGAGCCAAATTGGTGTAGCAAGGTTAATGCATCAGGCTAGAAACTAGGAGATTATGAGTTCTAGTGCTGCCTTAGGCACACAGCCAGCTGTGTAACTTGACTGGTCCATCCCTCTCAGCAACTAGGAAGGAGATAATGGCAAACCATTTCTGAAAAATAATGCCAAGGAAACTTCAGGGACTTGCCCAGGTAATTGCCAGGAGTCAACAGTGTCTCAAAGGCATCTGTCAGGTAAACAATCAAGTTTATTTAACAGATTATGTCCACAGGTTGGTTTGATATAGTACTCTAAGCCAAAATAAGTTAAGTTACTTTGTAGTTTACTGTGTGCAGCAAACTAAATCCATTGATGAGTTCCAAGAAAAACAACTCAAGACAGAAGGGATGGTTTTTCTTTTATGCCTCCTCTCCCCACATTCATCTGCTCCCTTGAAAATCTGCAATAAATGGTTTAAAATCATTTGAAAACAGGGAGGATTGAAGAAGCCAATTCTTTCCTTTTAGTTAGAAAGTGTATTGGGGGTATTCTTTCCAGAAGCCCACGGGAGCCAAATAAAACTCTAGTTTCAACCACCTAATATTTATTAAAAGAATAGGTATGCCACAAGGTTGTTGGAGATAAATACGGTCCTGTAAATGTTTGATGGCATACATCACATCTCCCAGACACCAAACCCTGCCTATTCCCATTTCCCAGATTGGCCAGATCCTGCATATTCCCATCTGCCTGGCCAATGAAGAAATCACTGTCAGTTTTGTCAGTATTTGTGATATTAGAAGGCTCTTCCTGGAAGACTTTTGTTGAAGGTAGTGTACTTATGTGCTGCCAAAACTGAGATTTGGACAGCTTGAAAATTACACCTTGAAATTTAAGGGAGACAAACATCAATTTCTTCAAATGCACAGGCTATCTAGCTTGACTATACCATGTTTTAAAAGAAACTTGGCATCATAACTGATCACAAACGGAATTTTGTCCTGAAACTGCAAAAAAAAATATGCAAATGCAATATTCATCTTCATCAACAGTAATGACTTCCAAGTGACAGAAATTCATAGTTCTATTTAGAAGCACCATGAGAGTCACAATGATACCAAAATGATGAAACTTGTGTCATGATTTCAAGATGAGACGTCTGCTTCTTGTATATTTTTAATGCAATCTCATGACACAAATGCAAAATGGGCAGAGTTTACCTATTTCATCATTTGATTTCCTCTCTCAGATGGACATTCTAGTCTATTCTGAGTCCATTGATCAGACCCTACCTTGAATATTGCATCTAGTTCTTTAAGAAATGCTGCCCAGAATTGGTTATAAGGTGGGCAGATATATAAATGTTTTATATAAATAAATAAAACACATGGGATCACGTTCAGACAATAGGTATGTGAATACAAATTAAGTGCTTTGATAGGAGATGAGAGATGAGAGAGAATAAGAGAGGCTTAATTTTGAAAAGAGAAGATTGAACAGGAATATGATTGATACCACATAGAAGCAGGTCGAGATTTATACAGGTAGTCATCAATTTATATTCATAATTGAGCCCAACATTTATGACGCTAAGTGAGAAATTAGTTAAGTGAGTTTTGCCCCATTTTATGACTTTTCTCACCAAGTTTGTTAAATGAAACACAGCTGTTCTTCAATTAGTAACATGGTTGTTAAGTGAATCTGGTTTCCCCATTGACTTTGCTTGTCAGAAGGTCACAAAAGGGGATCACATGACCCTGGGTTCTGGGGTCTTCTGCAACAAACATAAATGTGAGTCAATTGTTAAGCATCTGAATGTAAATCCCATGGCTATGGGAATGATGCAACAGTCATAAGTGTGAAAAACGGTCATAACTCATTTTTTTACTGTTGTTGTAACTTTGAATCATCACTAAATGAACTGTTGTAAGTTGAGGACTACCTGTACTACTAAAAAGTTAGCATAATATGCAATAACGGGACAAATGATCTTTAAGTAATGTTACAGAATACAGCCCAATTTGGACTGCAGAGAATGGAGTCACTCAGGTGGGATGGGCAGTGTAAAAAATGTGATAAATATGAAAATAAGTAAACAAACTTACTGTTTTACTTATTAAAAGGTTATAAAAATATTGCTTAGTGAAAAATAAGTAAACAAATAAATAAAAGGAAACAATTCTAACCCTGATCCCACCAACTCTAATAGACAGAAAGAGATAATAGATACTGATCAGTGGTCCCTGTGCAGAGTAGCTTAGTAATGCACCCATTTATATCTTCTATCTATAGTTGTCTAGTTCTATCACAAATATTCCTGCTGCATGAGGATTGCTTTTGTTTTGGAAATCCACACAGCCCAACAAGCACTACCAGCAGAAAGGGCCCCATTGTTTCTGCCACTCCCAGTTTTTGCTACTAAAAAGTAGCAGAACATAGCAGCAGGAGACCTTCTCTCATGTGAAGCATATGCATAACTGGGGTGATTCCAGATGCCCAATCTGTACTTCTGCTGCTGATGCTATGAAGATAGTAATCAAGGGTAAAGCAATGTCGTCTTCTCACCCACAAACTTCTAGTTTTTTGTTTTTAATTTGGGGAGGTAGACCCAACAACTGACATTTCTGGAGCAAATAAGGCTGATTTGAATGTTCTTCAATTTAGCTAGGTTTTATCTCTTTAACCTACGTGTGGACTTTCATACTTATATACTGCAGTTCTCAGAAGCATTTTTGTACATGCCACCTGACTTTCCTGAAGCAGATTAGTTGACTCACGGAGGCAGGTCTTCCTTTTTAACTTTCAGGGTAAGCGTCAGACTTTTCCAGTTTTTCTCTTCTGTAAAGTCTATATATAATCTTTTGTATTGAGATCTGCTTAAATCAGACATGATGTTGTGCTATAAAGCTCTTAAGTCAGGGGTGTCCGACCTTGGCAACTTTTAAGGTGGACTTCAACTCCCAAAATTCCCAGCCAGCATAGGGTTGGATGCCCCTAAGTGATTTAGAATCAAATTGTGAGATTCTGTCAATCTGCCTAAGTACTATCATGTGGTTCCTTGATGATAAGATATTGCTACACAAGGACATTTAATGTGGCAATATCTAGAGTTTGGAAGGGACTTTCTGTAATCATAGCGTTTAATTTGCTATTCTTTCTCTCTCTGTGGTTTGTAATTTAAATTTATTGATTGCTCTTCTACCGATTTTTAATACTTGCAGTAATAAGACAAGAATGGAGTAGAAAGTCTGATGCTCGTTAAAGTTACTAAATAAAACATTTTCTGTGATACCTGCTACCTCTTAAAGAAACTCTATTTCATGCATTCTTTTCACTCATGATCATTATGAAATATTAGAAGATACCAGTGGAAGGTCTATTCCCTTGTTTGCAGGAAGCATCACAGAGCACCAGACATGTTAATTTTTAGATAATACAGTATTGATCCAATCCTTGATATGAGGATTTGATAGGGCTAAACCCACTGCCCTTGTTAGAGGCTGGTGTGATCATAGTTAGCTCTATGTTTTTATCTTGAATACATGAGGATAAAAACCAGTTCCACAATGCAATGGCTGAATTCACTGCCTGCTCATGTTTCAGGGTGCTTTAGGGGCCAGTTCACACAAGATGGATTATCTACTCACAAATCAAATCCCAGGCAGGAAATTATGCAATTTAGCATAGGAGAACCAGCTCAGGCACATTCATTTTGCTGTAGGTAAAGTTTATCTTGTATGAAGTAGTCCTTGTAGACCTGAAAGCTGAAGATGAGAGTTTCAGAACTGAATATAATAAGCCCTCATCTTCTTTCAATGATTGTGCTTAATGACAAGAAAAAAAAATTATCAAGCAGCATGAGAAGGTCACAGTGGGAAGTTAACCCATAACATGGAAGACTACAAAATCACTTGTTACATCCCAGGGAGTGAGCTTAATTTGTTTAAAATCAAATCCATCTGTTCATTTCACACGCTTTGTTCCACTTCCTTGCAGCAATCCACAGTGGAGTACTCTGTTACTTTAAAATTGGCTGCAATTATGATAAGCTAATAACTCTTTATTTTTGTGGTTAACTGCATCAAGATATTTGGATCACTTCCAAGCTCTCAGTTCATTCTTCAGAATTATCCAAATCATCTATTGGGCCAAGTGTTCACTGAAAAAAAACCAACCCTAGGTTTAAAATTAATGCCCAATTTTAATATTTATAAATGCTATATTAACACTGTCATTCAGTTACTTGCTCCTAATTAATCAGCCATGTATTTCCTCTTAATGTGAGCATAACCTTGATGTCAGACTGGTGTTTGGAAATGTCATTCATGTATTACTGGAGAAAATTACACATTAAGTTTTTACTCATCCGGTTCCAATACATCTCACTCTTTAACACCACTTTCTTCTATTGTGCCCCTTCCTCCTGCAAAGTTAGTTCTCACCATGTTGTTCCCGTGGAAATTTATTTAGTTACATTTATTTAGTTAAAAGCTAAAAATAAATAAACAAATCCTTCTCTTACTACTGCAATGCACTCTATATGGGATTCCCCTTGAAGACTGCTTGGAAACCTCAACTGGTGTCCAGAATGCAGCGGCACGCACAGTAATGGAGTCCACTAGGTTTGTCCATGTAACACCTTGGCTGCACGAGCTGCACTGGCTTCCTGTTTCCGGGTGCAATTCAAGATGCTGGTTATCACCTTCAAAGTCCTATATGCCACAGGGTCAGTTTATCTGTGGGATCACCTTTCCTTAACGATATCTGCCCATCTCACCTGGTCAGATAGAATAGGCATGCTCCTAGTCCCTTCCCCTAAATATTGCCATCTGATGGGAGCTAGGAGGCGTGTCTTTTCCATGGCAGCCCCTGCCCTATGGAACATTCTAACCCTTGAAGCTTGGCAGGCCCCTACCCTCCTAGCCTTCTGTAAAGCTTTGAAGACCTAACCCCACCACCCCAAATGCTGTAATCAGATTGGAACTGTACATTAAAAGTTTGACTTGGAGCCAGGTTTTTTTTTGTTGAATTTTTATTGTTTTCATGTCTTTCTTTAGTTTTATAGTTTTAATATGGTTTTATATGCTGCTTTAACTGTTGACTGCCCCTCCCCAAGTTGGTTAGAATTGGGATGGCTATATAAATGTTTTAAATAAATAAATCCAACACTTAGTGGATTTGATGAGGAACCAAGCATGTGAAGTTTTAACTCTCTGATGCACTATGCCCCTAATAGCAATAGCAGCACTTAAGACTTATATACTGCTTCACAGTGCTTTATATCCCATTCTCTAAGCGGTTTACAGAGTCAGCCTATTGCCCCCAACAATCTGGGTCCTCATTTTACCCACTTTGGAAGGATGGAAGGCTGAGTCAACCTTGAGCCCATCCAGATCGAACTCCAGACTGAGGGCAGAGTTTGCCTGCAATATTGCACTCTAACCACTGCACCACCAGGGCTCTTGGTTCTTAAGATTTTTTGTACTTGGAATGTACTGAAGTGAGAATGTGATTAGGGGTCCTAGTGTGGCCACTACTTTGAACTGAGAGGCAGGACGTTACAACTATATTGGATCTACTCTAGGAATGTTTCTGTGTTCTGCGTCACATTTCACAGGGGTACTTCAAGACTTCTTAATGTGACTTTCAGCTGCAGGTGAGCCAACATGCAAATTACTCCAGATGTTTATTCCATTAACCATGATCATTTCATTTCATTTCGGCTTCCAACTTAGGTTTCCTATAAACTTCTCTGCAAGTGCAGCTGTTTGTGTGTTTTTTAATAATTACATTTAGAATGGTAATTATAGATTGCCTCTTAATGATGTCTGAGTGCAAGTCACTAACTTTTCCATGCTTTGAAGAAACAGCGCTTCATTAAAAAAAAAATCACCCAGATACAAAACAGGATATTAAGTGCTGTATGATTTCAAACAGAAGAATCGTTACGAAAGGCTGTTTTGATGTGTTATTATAACTTTGTGTGGTTTTTTTTCATTGAAGTAATTAGGCTGCTAAAGATAAAATACGGTGTAATTTTATATTTTTCAGTCTCAATAGGAAATATTTATTCCATGGGGGTGGAATTACTTTGGCTCATTTACTTTTTTTGTCTGAAGATCTGAATAGTAGATTCTCATGTTTCTATTCAATTTACAAGTACTGTTTTCTGACCCAAAGAAGCATACTCTACTATATGCTTCCTTCCTCTTAACCATGCATGGAATTGAACTATAACATAAATTCATATAAACATTTAATATAAATATTTTTTTTTGCAGATACTCACTAAACAGATTTAATGATATAAATGCTGAAAATTAATACTCTTGCTAATAGCATAAGCTTTTATAGAGCAGGATTCACTATGAGATACATAGACTGTTTCTCTGAATTACCAGTTATGTATGCATCTAAACAGAAAAGGAGAAATAATAATGCTGGAAGTAAAAATGGAAAGTTTTCCACATAATCCAGGAAATATTTCCAGTGTGGAACTTGGAATCTAAGTAGGCTCAATGAAATTGTGCAAGAGTTTCTTGATAAAATAGATCGATGGTCAGCCACTTCATACCACGGTTTTCCCAGCCCCCACAAAATCCTTTGTTCTTGAACATCAGAAATACTAATTCCATAACTGACTTCAATTTTCTTTTGGTTTTTTTTTTTACATTTGGAAATTTTTTGATATAGATAGTCCTCAACATAGGATCACAATTGAGTCCCAATTAATTGAGATTTTTGTTAAGTGAACTTTGTCCCATTTTACAAGCTTTCTTAAGTTAGTAAACAGTTGCTTAACAGTTGCTAAGTGAATCTGGCTTCCCCATTGACTTTGCTTGTCAGAAAGTTGCAAGAGGTGTTCACATGAGCCTGAGGCACTGCAGCCATCATGACTATGAACCAGTTTCCAAACATCTGAATTTTGATCACGTGACCGTGGGATTGCTGCAACTGTCATAAGTGTGAAAAATGGTCAGTCACTTTTTTTCAGTGCTGCTGTAACTTCAAACGGTCACTAAATGAACTGTTGTAAGTTGAGGACTACCTGTATTTTATGTAATCGAAGAAAAACAGGGATAATTATATGTATTTAGGAATTAACACAATCCAGATTCTGAAAGAAACAGATCCCTGGAAACTGTCGGATAACTCTGTTCTTCTATGCTCCTGCACAACTCTGTTTTATATAATTCCCCGTCTTTTTGTCTGTGCCGTAAGTCTTTAAAAATCCAGCCTTTTGCCATTAAATGACAGTACGATGAATTTCGACTGTGGTTGCAAATCCCCTCAGGGGATGACTTGCTGCTTCTTCAGAAAACCAATAGGACAATATGACTGACTATGATATCTGAATGCCCAGACTCCGCATTTCCCTATTTTGAATCTGAACAATGTCTAGGAAGCTATTTGAAAAGCCGTTAAACCACTAATCGCATGCAATCTATTTTGTAACCGTGGGTGATATGTGGTGACGGCAAATTCAGATGGAAGGAGAATATGAAATTCAGATAGCAGCTTGAGTGATTTGGTGTTAGCATGGGGCCCAATAACACTACAAAGCTATAAACTCTGTCGATCTAGATTGCCCAGTTAGGTAGCAGAGATGCAATTTGTCTCTTCTGAAGCCGCCTGCTGCTTGCTAGCTCCATCTCCTGTCACAGCCTATTAGCTCCCCGAGAAAATTGGTGGGAAATTGCCTGCAGATTGTAGGAAATTGCATCTCCAGGCCCTGGGAAAAAAAAAAAGTAGGATAGCACAACAGTGACCCTCCCAGAGCAGCTATTAATACAGCAAAAGCTGACCTTTGGCTTGGTGTGAAACGGCTTTGCTATTTATTGAATAAAGGCTGTATTATGTGCGGTTGCAGGAAGGTACAAATTATTATCCCCCACTAAGTGGGTAGCGTAGTCCTGCTTTGCTGAGCTTTTAAGTATTCCTCTTCTCTGAATCTTGGAAATGGCAGAGAAGAACTGTTTAGGGCCTGGAGCACAAAACCTCTTGAAAGGAAGGCTGGAAGAATCCTTGGGTTTGTTATAAACTTTTAAAAATTCAAAGTTGTATATATCAGGGCACCATCCAGTGAAGAGTGACCCCTTTCTGTTTTTCCTCCTTTCTCCTGTGATTTGAATGCTAAAACAAACTCACTGCAGCTACTTATGTCTCTTCCTCTCCCCCCATCGACATCACTGGGATGAAAGCAATGAAGCATTTGCAGTTATGTTGACATGCTAAAATTCTAGATGATGTTTATTAAATATAGAAAATCTAAAACTATTCATGTAAGACATTTAGATTTTTGCAACGGAATGTTCTTTGAACCCCAAGTGTCTCATTAAAAGAAGATGGCTGTAATGGCTGTGACTACTAAGTATGGGTTTACATTCACAGCCAGTAGATCCTCCTCTGTTTACACAACTCTCGGTCGATGTATTTTCCTGTCCTGCATACCATTTTCAAATACTTGCTATATCTTTATAGCTTTCCAGATGAGAAAAGCAGATGTTTCTGGTTCTCCTGCCTTCTTCCCTTACAACGGATAGAAAATTATATACAATTAAATGCCCTTTTTCATGGAAACACAATGCACATTTAATGGCAGGGTTATCTGAGCCACACCTCATTACTCCATTACCAGAACAGGCAGGCAACTGTTCTGTCTTGGAGGGCATAAATGAACAGCAGGGTTCTTTATTAATTCCTCACTCGCTTTCAGAGTGACTTTAGGGTAGGTTTCTCTGTCTGCTTATGATACTTCCTGCCCATTTGGAACAGAAGACTTGAATCTGTTGCAGGCTAACCACCAGTGGTGGGATGCTGCCGCTTTAACAACCGGTTCGGTGAGCGTGTGTGCATATGCCTAAGCCGCTTGCGCGCAGCACTGAAAATGGAGCATTTCGAAGCTCAGCTGCTTACCTTCTAAGTCAGCAATGGTAAGTAGAACAGTGATGGGGGGGGTGTGGAAATCAGCTGTGCCGCGCGATTGAGGTGAGTTACAAAGCAGGAAATAAAGGACGGAATAGAGCGGGGGCGGATGGGCAGGGCCAACTGATCGTCGGAGATACCGGTTCTCCCCAATAAGTCTGAACCGGCTGAATACCACCTCTGAGTCTATTGACTCAGAAAGACTACCTTTTCAACTGAGCCACTGGTTACCCTACACATTTTAGCAAAGCCAGAAAAAAATTTCATCTAGCCACAATCGGAAACCAACGCTATGAATTCTAAAACAAGTGAACCTTTGAATCTCTGGCATTCTTCTTTCATTCAGATTCTTATAACAAGCAGAATCTGTCATTATCACCCTGCCCTGTAGGTCTCAGTTACTCTCCGCTACTTATAACAAACATTAAAATGCGTTCTCACTACCCTTCCTTATGGTTTCCCTGGCGATATTGCTTGAATGACTCAAAAAAAGAATAATTCTTTTCCTTTTTGATATTTATTTATCAGAGGATTTATGAAATAATCTGATGCCTGACTTTGCTCATCTCTGGTGATTTTTAAAACATCCCAGGTGTCCATCTACAACAGTAAGAGCCAACTTGAAGATTAAAGGTCAGGTTGGCTGCAGCTATGATGCTGCTGGCCCTTGCATAGTACTTTTTAATATGCTAGACCAGGGAAATTATAAAATTCATAAGTGTGAGACCTAGATCTTCTACCAGAACAACCACTTAGTAGCAACCATGCTTGCTGGCCAAAGTTTGAAAATTTCCATTTATTACTGCGGGCAGGGGGAAAACCCCAAAACATGAATTTTGTTTTTACCCTAAGCAGAAATCTTGCATTTTAAAGCTGTTCGTTTCAGAGTTCTGTAACAGCTTCCCTAGTTCTTGAAATATGGCCTGATCCTTGAATCACCCATTGGCAGAGCTTCTAGTCTACCTTCAGCCGAAAGAAATGTGAAAATAAACCTATGGATGATTTCAATTCAAATGAAATCTGGTATTTCTGCCCGGCTTCATCTCACAACTTTTTGGAGTTTACCCTCCCCAGAGGTCAAGTGCAGTCCTCAAGTGTAGAACAAGTTATGAACCTTGATTTATGGTACATGAAAACAAGCATATTCTGGGAGAGAAACTGCACTCCGCAAGAGATCACAGCCAGTCAGGGGCTTCTGGAAATGTCATATTTGTCACCTTGCATCCTGTATTCAATTTAGGCATACATTTCAAAGATCTTTGCTATTCGTTACAAATATAATGTGTGCAGGATTCTGCAATCAACCACAGGAGCATTTCCTTTTGCCTAGAATTTAGAGTTCATATAGGACCAAACAAGAAATGATCGAATTGGGTCAGGGGAAGGAAAGAGAGGTTTTGAACTTTTAAAGTTTTTTAAAAAAAAACAAAACAACAACCCCAAAACATATATATTGCCGTGGGAGGCCCAGACAAAGCTGCTGGCTTTAATTTCTGCTTTCTTTCAATTTCGCTTTTCATAACACGGGTTTCTTCAGACTAGCATAGCCGGAAGCTGCCCCCTAAGGAGCTGGAGACACAGTCAATAACTGGCATGTTTTATTTTTGATTGCATGTCTTGCTTGAGGCATCTTTTCGAGGCTTTGCACGGAAAACGTGGGAAATTGCTATGGATAAACCTCAGGATTTTAAAGTAGGAGCACAGTGAGAAATACTTGTTATAAACACAGACTGTAGCACATTGCAGAAACAAAATAGCAGAAAATGATTTTCTTTCTCACAGGAGACCATCACATGCCCATTTAGGAAGTCAAATATTCACAGTGTTAAAAAAAACCCACAAAAAAACCCTCTCTTCCAATAAGTGCGTCTGGGACAACCAACGTGCCACTAATTGTTATGTTTCTTGTGTGTTTGCGGTTTTAAATGTTATCCTCCAAATAGTTACTGCTTACATAAGCAAAATGTTAAAATCAAGCAGGTTCAGTTCCTCAGATCTTCTTATTGATTGGACAGTTTTGGAATTTCCAATAATTATTGACTTGACTTCCACTCCGGGAACATCCTTTCCCAAGTATTTCTGTTACAATAAAGCGACTGATAAGCTTTTTGTTCCTTAGTCCCACAAGTGGTGCTTGAGGATATTTGGCAGGGCAGGTACCTGGAAACTTATATTGTTCTCTTTCGATTTTCTACTGGATTCCAATTTAATCATTCAGTAATTTGCTTAAACCTATGAATACACTTAAAACCCAGCCTAAATAAGGCACGGATCTACAATTCAAACCACTCTGGATACCATTTTATATCAATTCAATTCCTAATGATTTAAGAAATGCCCTATTATGTACATACATACATACATACATACATATTCTCCTTATGTGGGAAGGGTAAAAAAATGAAAAGAAATAAAACTCTGAACCTTTATTTAAAGGGACCAAAGATCAAGATAGTTAAAAAGAAAAATAATGTAAAGTTGGTTTATATGATCAAGGTTAAAATAGATATGTTGTTATCCTTAGTAGTCCTTAATGGACTTGGCTTATCTGAATGACATGATGAGATTTTTAAGGATTTACTTATAGATAAGACACGGGACATGGGAAGAAGAGATCATTTATTGTATTTTAAGAGAGAGTGATCATTTCATCATTCGTCATCATTTTTAGCCATTGTCTGTCCATTGCGGGATAAAGGTTTCTTTTGCATGTTTCCAACAAATATGATCCTGAGCTTTCTTTTGCCAATTGGATCCACAACCCTTGCTGATGTCATCGATCCATCTTGTTTTGCGTCTTGTGGATGCTTTTTATCAAGTGGGATCCATTCTATGACTACCTTGGTCCACTTGCCATCAGCCCTTCTTGGTATGTGACCAGCCCGCTTCCATTTCAATTCTTTTACTCTCTTGATGATTTTGTATGCATTCTAATCCCTGTGCAGGTCTTTCTATCTTGTCTTGTGATGCTGAGCATGTATCTTCCCGTGACTTTTTGTGCCACTCATAGCTTTTGTATCGATTGTGAGTTACGTGTCCATGGCATACGTTAGAGAAGGTAGCACAAACTGATCAAAAAATTTTCTCTTTAGGCCTAGCGGAAGGTTGTTCTTGAGAATTATGCTTAGCTTGCCAAATGTCTGCCAACTACATTTAACACACCGTTCAATTTCCTTTATTATATCACCTTCTACTGAAATTCCATTGGCTAAGGTATATGTCTACTATGTCTAGCTCTTCTCCAGATATAAAAGATGTTATTTTCTTTGGTGAATTTATTAAAAATAACCTGGCTCATTTTCAGGTTTATTTTTAAGCCAAATGGTTCTCCTGCTTTTGTGCAGCTCTTAAATGTGTCTCTGTAGCTCTTTTGGGTCTTGTGAGAAAAGTACAACATCATCTGCAAATATTAAGTGACTTAAATAGGCACCATTGATTTTTATTCCATCTTTTGCCCAGTCTAGTTTGCGAAAGAGAAGGTGATAAATTTCTCAAATTGTTTATACTTGATATGAAAAAGATGCCATTTCAGTGTGTGTCTGTGTGTCTGTGTGCTTGAACCTTAAAAAACTTTTCCTAATCAAATGGCAACATTTTTTTAATAAAGCTGTTTTGCATATTATGAATTAATCACATCATTTATCTACTTCTTCTCATGGTGCTCAGTGCAACAATCACAGAGTTAATACAATAAAGTAAAGTGCCTTTATCCTTTATTTGCCACATTGGTATTCAGGTCTTCTGTCATGTAATTCAAAGCAGAATTTCAGCCTTACAACTTCTTTATAATGTAAGCTAACCTGCAGGAATAAGGAATTTGTCCAAGGCCACCCAGTAGACGTCTAGTTAAGCGAGGATTTGGTTCCCCACATCCAAGCTTCTTTTAGCATCTACTCTATAATGGTATAAACTGTAAATGGAATGGAAGTCCACAGCGAGGTCTGAATTGCCATTAAGAAATTCCAGGGCTTGGCAAAGCAGGAGGGCAACTGACGAAAGCCCATCTCTGTGCTGACTGTGCCTATAGAAGATCCATTAATATGCTCAGTCATAATGGATTACAGAGATTGTGCAGGGCCATTAAAATGAAGTGGTTTAGGACCCATGCTGCTGAAGACTTCATAAGTCGTGTATTCATCTACAAAGAATGGACTATGTGTTCCTGACTCTCTACTTGGATGTAGAATGGACTTTTGTAAGCATTCTCTTGTGGTCTTGAGAGAGGGGGAGAGAGAGAGGGAGGGAGGGAGGGAGGCAGAGAGAGAGAGAGAGAGAATGAGAGAGAGAGAGAGAGAGAGAGAGAGAGAGAGAGAGAGAGAGAGAGAGAGAGAGA
>JANHFL010007783.1:0-32379 GCA_032468155.1 Oxyrhabdium leporinum
ATAAATATGATGAATATCAATTTATTTGTATTGAAGGTATGATACCCAGATACCACACTGTTCACACAATGATATGTCTGTATAAAAAAATAAAAATAAAAAACTTTATTAAAAAAACAAGAACAACAAAAAAAACCTGCCTCACCACTGAGATCTTTTTCCTGGAATGTTTTTCTCCATATCCCCTGCTAGATTCAGCCCATTTTCAAACTCAGTCATGTTCCATTCTGATTTTATCCTGCTCATAAACAGTATCGCTTTACCAGATTTCTTTCCAATCTTATCCTAGGGAGAAAAGAAAGGGCTCCTTAGTTACACTAGGTGCAGTTACCAGGATCTTGGGAGGAGTGTCATAAAGAACAAACCGTCCCAATCTGTTGCTTTAGTGTCATTGCTTTTCTTGCAATATAATTCCTGTCTGAGGGCAACACATCCTCACTTCTTCAATTCCCAAATCATTTTCACACCTGCTGAGAAATAAAAAGCAACAAAAATCACTGCCTCCTGTTGCTAGCAATGCTGTGAAAAAAATGCCCTCATATATGCCATACAAAAAGGAAAAGAAAACAGAGGGAATCTAAACAGCAACATTAGAAGAAAAGGGAATTTCTGTAAAAAAAATCTTGCCCATTTCACCTTCTTTGCTTCATCTGAATGATTAAGAGGAAGATACAAAGCACCCTTAATCTGCATTTCTTTTTAGGAGCTGCAAGGGTGGTTAAAGTTCCAAAGCCAAGTCAGAGTAAGGCAAAATATTTTTACCTCAAGTATGTTTACTTGTTTTAATTCATTACAATCATTTCTGCACAGCTCCTCCCATAACTCTAGGTCATGTTCCAAACAGCTTTTTCAGTGTTTCCAGCTGAAAATTTCAAGAAAATATTACAATTCAAGCAGCTGTCAATATGATAGCACTCAAAGTTCTAAATCAGTCTCATTCCTGAAGAAATATGTCTGGGTTTTTCCTCATGATTTAATTTAAAGGGCTATCCATTAACCCTTAAACAATTAGAAAATGATATCAGTGCCACTTATATCTGCTGGTGATATGATGCTATGAAATGATGCTGTTCTTATTTACTGTGTAAAAAGCATATTAAGACAGGGATAGATGGATTCTTCCATATTTGTTTCCCTCTCCTCCCCTAAATAACAGAATAACAGAATGACAGAGTTGGAAGGGACCTTGGAGGTCTTATAGTCCAACCCTTTGCTCAGGCAGAAAGCCTTATCCTGTTTCAGACAAATGGTTGTTCAATCTCTTCTTAAAAACTTGCAGTGTTGAAGCATTCACAACTTCTGGAGGCAAGTTGTTCCACTGGTTAATTGTTCTCACTGTCAGGAAATTTCTTCTTAGTTCCAGGTTGTTTCTCTCCTTGATTGGTTTCCATCCATTGCTTCTTGTCCTGCCTTCAGGTGCTTTGGAGAATAAGTTGACCCTTTTCTTTGTGGCAACCCCTTAGATATTGGAACACTTCTATCATGTCACCCCCTAGTCCTTCTTTTCATTAAACTACCGTAGAGATACCCAGTTCCAGCAACCGTTCTTTATGTTTTAGCCTCGTCTCCTAAGCATCTTTGTTGCTGTTGTCTGCATTATTTCTAAAGTCTCAACATCTTTTTTTACATTGTGGCAACCAAAATTGGATGCAGTATACTGCATCCAGTTTTGTTGCCTGCCAGCAGGAAAGCATCCATTTAATCACTCCTATTATTAATTAGTATTCTTTTAAAGAAAGTTGCTCATTACACTCCTCCTTGCTTCACCTAAATGTCTGAGAGGAAGATACAAAGCTCCCTTAATTCCTGAGACATCTGTCAAAATTAATTAAAGTTTTGCAAAATATTTTGCTCAAATGAATTCAAATGATCTTGACTTTCAGTTGATCTCCCAATATTCTGATTATGGCCAGATTGCACTTTTCCAAAAGAGTGATCAGGAACAAACAGAAAGATTGTGAATGAAATTACATGTGCATGGATCTGATCCAGAGTGATGCAAATTTCTCAGGTGGAAGCACCCAGTTTTTGTCTTTCCTAGAATTTGTCTAGTAAAATGGTCCAAAATTTGAAAGACAAAGCTGAATATTTCCATCTGTGAACAGCGGAGAACATGACTGTAGAAAGGAGTTGTTACATATTGTTGAAGAGTTAATGTGTACGAAAAAGGTAATCAAGATTAAAAAAAGTGAGAATTGTGGAAAAAGAAACCCAAATGGAGAAAGCAGACTTCTGTTGATGTGGTTAGGCTTCTGTATAATCACAGAATACTTTAGAGGGAGAACTGGGTTGAAGGTTTACTTAAGATTTAATAAAAGATGCTTACATGAAGCAAAAGAGAGGCTACTGTTATTTAAAACAATTTGAGCCACAATTATTCAAGAATCTTGCTTTATAAGTCTATATTCTGTGTTGTTGACTGGTACACCCTCAACACAAGTAAAAGGCTGGGTTCAGAATTGTTCAATAAAGATAAACCTTTCAACATATTTGGGCAAGCCAGTTGGGAATAAGGAAATGGGCTGATATTAAAAAGAAAGGCTCCTTGGGAAAATTAATATGCATCATTTAAAGCCAGCAAAAATATATTGTATTATGAACTTTTGAGGGAATGAAAGAGAGTTATGGCTCTCTCTAATTACACACTGAATAGAGTATGAATTCTTTTTACCAAGAGTTTCTCCAATGCAAAATTAAATATATTAGATTAGAATTATGAGTTGTAAAAATACAAGTGATGTGTTTCCTACACGGGCTTTTTTTTCTTTAGTCATCTTGAAGAATTGTTTTGGGGAAAAAAACATAATAAAAAGAAATGCTTTATCTGCTTTAGATAAAACCGATGACATTTAATAAACTGATCTATAGAAATTGTGGGCAACTGAGTTACAGCAAAGAATTGGACTATTTATTTTTTCCCCATTTTTCCCTTTGATTCTATCATTTTAATATATATACATATTCATATAAAGACTTCTAAGTTAATAATTCACCATCAGAAAATTGTCCAATGAAAAGTAGAGACTGTCCTCTTCTTAAGTGATATTATCACATTTCCCCAGATAACAGACTAGGGCAGAACAGAATGTCTGATTCTTTTACAGTGTAACTGAAACACTAAAATGAAACTTCTGATCAATCATGTTGGCTTGCTGATTTGCTGTGCTGCACTTCTTGACTTTAATCATGCCATTTGCAAGGTTGCTAGATGACTGTGTTGGTTAGTCCAAACTGGTCACAAACAATATGCACAGCTGCCAGCAAACTCCCACACTGACAGAATGTTTGATAGTATCACCTTGTACTCATATCAATTTTATGAACTGGATTAACTTACAAAAACTAAGCAAATTTAATTTATAGAGAAGATCCATGAATTGGTTGACTTTTTAATATTTTTTGATGAAATATATCTGGCAAACCCCTACAAGAGTGTCTTAAGAAATTTGCTGTATTGTATATCTTCATAACTATCAGGTTTGCAGGAAAATACTATCCCTCTTGATTGGAAAAACAAAAAGGCAAATTTGTATTTCTGGTGTTCTATGATAGAAGACAAGGTGCTTCGGTTGTTCTGAATCTCATTCTGATCATTTACTAAATGACACCAGACTTACTCTCAGATTGAGCTAAATCAGATCTCTTGTGTCTAGAGTACTGGAACAAGTCCTGAAATTAGGCAGTTTTCCATATACTATAATTAGCAGAGTCTTCTATGGCATTGCCTAGAGTAATTATGAATCACTTTTAGGTGTTCAAGCACAGAAGAACCAAAAAGTATATTTTCAACAGAAGGAGTACATATAGCTCAGGGAAGAACTGTGAAGTCCTGTGTGCTCTCTGAGCTTGGTCGTTTGCTTATAAACTTTTCATTACTATGCCAGGTAACATTATCAATTGATGATATTACCAAGTTGGGTAATGAAATGTCTGAAAGCACATAAGTAAGCTCAGAGAGTACCAAGCGCTCCACTACAATATATGTCTCCAAATGGAATGGTTTCACATCAGAACTATCTCTTCTATGGACAGTGATTATTACTGATTTTCTTAGCTATCTTACTAATATTCAGGTTTCATTGGCTCTTTAAAGCTTACATTCGAACTCTAGAGAAAAAGGATAATTATTCTACATTAAATTATCTCCTAGGTTTTGTTATGTTATGCTGTTCCAAATACCTTTCACTTTACCATACTCTTTCTGAAAACTGTTTGCATCCTGAGACTGTAAAAGGAAAATTTACCTATTTCAAGTAACTTCCGAACAACCGTGGCAATCAGATCAGAAAGCCTAATCCCTCTCCAGGCATCACAAGGTGTTAGATTATGACTGGTATCATCTGCAATTAGAATTCTCATTAGTGAGTGGGGATGATGGGAATCCAATCTGTCTGGAAAGGCAAGCCAAGTTGAGCTCAGGAATAGGGAAGATTGGATTACCAAGTTCCATAATGTTACAATGGTCACATCCCTTATATTTGTTGCTTTACACAATAACATTACATCTGTCACCCACTGTTCCTTCTGCTACTGAGATCAGCAACTCCCACGTTTGCATTGGTGGTAGAGCGCACCCTCTGGTATCCACTCTAGACCCCAAGGTAATCTCTCCCTCCTGAGCATGTGCAGAGTGCATAACAATATCATCTTATTCCCCGATGGTTCGGATCCCGGTCTTAAAGCAGCAGCGACCATCACCCCCACCCCTCGTCCCAACTGATGTGCCTTCTGGGTTACGACGAGCCGGCAAACGCTCTCCCTATTCTCACCTGAGCCACCACATGTAGTTGTGCTCGTAAGGGAAAAAGCTGTTGGGATCGTCGCAACAATACTTGATATCCTGGAAGCCGCAGCAATAGATCGCGTCAGTCTCGCCGTCTTCCCGCGGACAGCTGAAGGAGCCCACCAGCACTTTATCGGCGTTCACGTAGCTGCTGCAATCGGCGCTCATGGTGCGCCGCCCGCCCGGGAGTTACCGAGCCTCGTGCGGAGTTCTTCGACGCTTGGCTATACTTTCGGGGACGAGAAACGGCTGGAAGCGAAGCCAGAGCCGAAGCAGCGGAGAAATCGCCTCGACGCCTGGCGCTCTGATGGCTCTCCTTTCACCTCCGCCAGCCGGCTCTCCAGAAGAGGCTCCCTGCAGCTTCTCGCGACGCCCCGCCCTCTGGCCCAGGGCCCCGCCCCTCCGTCTCAATCTTGCCCGTCGGCAACCCCTTCAGTCTATATAAGCTGAAAGAGAACCGGGTGACGTCCAACAGCGCTTTTTCGGTTTTCCGTGCTAAATATATATATATATAGTCCGAGAAAGATGCGGTTGCCAATTCCCGTTTGGACACCCAGGAGCAGCCTAGCAACTTACCTAGATCTGACAAATCTGAAAGGATCTTTAATTAGAAGTCCGATCTTTGGTGGCAGTGGGTTTTAACCACGCAACAGCCCTCCCCCTTTAAAGACAAGTCTTCCATAAATCATAAATAAGCTCATTTTTCACCATATTTTATTTGAAAGGAAATCAAAGCAGTAGTGGTAAAAACAATTTTTCAGGTTTTTTGCTTTGATTTACATGAAGTGGGAGAATGAAGAAGAGCAGGAGGATTACCCCCGTGCTGTCACGGCCCAGCAAAAAGATGGAAGCGAGTCTACCAAGACCTGGCAGACTGATCTTGATCAAGAGCCCCTTCTACCCAGATCAGAAATACAAGACAGAATGATAGAGAGTAGCATTAGGGGACATTGAGAACTGGCAGAGTTCATTTGTAAGTCCAGACACAGCTAGGCTCAACTGTGCTCAAGAGAAGCTGCTGGCTGTTGCTATTTCTGAAATGGTTTAGCCAAGCAAGAGCCCTTTCAATGTTGCTGTGAGAGCCCAGTATCAATTCCTCTCATGACTTTCCCCCATCACTGGACTGTGTCCTGAAATCTAGACCTAGTCTATATCTGGCTTTCTGTCTCTGCTTCTCCTTCGAAGTAAGCCTTCATGTGTATAGATGGATTTATGTTGTAGAAGATAACCCTGACATTTTAGCTGCGATAAATACTTTTGTTTGTGACGTCTAGACAGGTCTTCAGAAGGTAAGAGCATCTGTTGTCTTCCCTAAAAAGTATTCACAGACTGAGGGCTACCATTGACAAAGTACTTTTTTCTGTCAACATCCTCTGTGCTTTGGTTTGTCTGTTTATTTATATCCTGCCTTTATTATTTTTACAAATAACTCAAGGCAGCCAACTGGTCCAAACCGGCTGAATACCACCTCTGGTTCTTTCCCTCTGCTGGGTAATTTCTGGCTTTGCAAAGCTTTTTATTGCTTATCTGCCTCCTTTATGGACCCAGTTAGATGGCAAGCCTGCCAGCCCTCCCCCACCTAGCAGGTATTCCATGCTCGCCAATTGTTTATCTAATGGTGGCATCAGGGAAAGCAGAGGGTGGAGGTCATTAAGCAAGCCACTTAATGGTTGCCATCAGTTGCAACCATAATGGGCAATCTCCATTATGGTCATAGGTTGAGAACTATCTGTATCCAGTTTCATTTACTCATCCAAATGACTCTTCCAAGTTGGTCATACTTTAGTGTAGTCTACCCTGCAGGTTTCAAAATATGATCAACTATTATGGCAAGTCTAACTCTATGTAGACAAAAAAAAAAGCAATCCATCACTGTGCTATGAGAAGCCACATGGATCTCTAATAATAAAACTGGATACGTTTATACCTTAAACTGTAGATCATGGTCTTTCAGTGTTTTGCTGTGTCATTTAAACTAAAGTGACAGGAGAGGGGTAGGAGTGGACTTCACAGAACTTATACCCAATTTCAAAAAACGTTTTCCCATTCTCCCCTTTACTCCAGAAAACAAATCCCCCTCCCATTGGAATTTATACTTATATGGTAATTTCAGCTTGTAGCTTTAGTTCTAATTGGTACTTAATTAAAAATGGACCAGTACCATGAGCTAGGTGAGGAACTTTGTTTCATTCATTTTTCCATTTATTTATACAGCTTTCAGTTTATATGGGGAATGTTTTACTTTGCCTCAAAGGCAAATTACAGATTCTGATTCCTCAGAATTCTCAGGCAGAATGTTCAGTACTCTCCACTGTCTGGTGCATAATGTTTAAAAATCAGAGGTAAAGATTCCAAAAAATATCAGTTAACTCTTAAAGAGAAAATTTCATAGAAAGTCTGAGAAAATGTCAGCTCACTTTGCAAAATGTTAACATTTGGTTAAAAAAAAGATTTTGCTCCATAGTTTAGTGCTACCTTTTGAACTGTTGTTTTTAACTTATCCATTCCAGACTGTAAAAATGCTACTACTGGTGTTCTTTTCTAGCACCCCAAATTATCTACCTGATAAAGATAATCAAATACTACAGGTTAAATTCACTTTGGAGCTGTACCGTCATTGACAGCCATGTTATTATGGTCTTCTTAGCACCTCAAAATGAGGGAACGGCTTGGAAAAATTCAGAATATCTGCAGGTTGTTTCTGTTATCTGGAAAATAGATATCTAGATTTCCAGTTCATCAAAGAATCATTACCAAGAAAATGAAGAATGCTTTGTCCTAGTAAATTCAAAGATAAGAAGGAACCTAGGAATGAAGAAAATCCCTTTTCACTTTTAATAAATGAGGTTAGAAAAGCCCAGGGGCATCTGCAGGAGTGAGAATGAAGTCAAAATCTGCAAGATGGCAAGTATGCTGTTCTAATCAATGCCCCACCATGTTTGCATATAGATGCACATACAGTACAAAATGAATGGGCATTCAGTTATGATTCCATGCTGCTGAATTTTTGTTTTGAAGTGTATTTGACTCTAAAGAATTTGACACATAGGTAATTTGTCCTATAGCTCTCAAGTAGCGCACAGGCAAGTGTATTCCAGTTCACCCTTCAACTAACATAATGCTTCAGAACTATGGTTAAAAATAACAGTAATTCTACCAGAGAGTCATTGACTGAGATGGGTGGCCATAGAAATGGAACAAATAAATAAATGATACAAAGGTGACACATTTTTCCATATAATCTTTACCATTTAGACTTTCGATATAGAGATAACTGACTGCACTTCATGATCTTGGTCCTGGAGAATATGCAGGATATGGTTGCATAAAAATAAATAAGTTGGTCATTTCGCATGAGACAATAGAACGCTTAATCTGTGTGACACGTATTGATAATACTTTGAAAAAAACCAAAGGTTCTAAGGAGTTCTAACTGTTACCAAGATACCAGCAACATCAACCTGGTAGAGAAAAGAAAGAGAACAAAGAATTGGACCAAAAATGGTAAGTTAACGGGGTGGGTGGGGGTGGGAGGGTGAGAATGGAGGGGCAGGGAGCAGTGGAATGTATAAACAGGTTAATAATCAAATCTTAAAAATGTAAATTATTTTAGAAAGGTAATTGCTACTATTAAAAAGTGAGAAGGAGCAAATTCTCACAGAAACAAAATAGAAGTCTCCAGCTCCATTGAAGCACAGGGATTTACATTATAGAATAAGATTTAGCTGCTTCAGCTTAGCAAAGGTCTCTCTTACTTGCAATTCCGCGAGCAAATAGTGCTATAAATTAGACCCATCTTTAACAAAAAGGACAATGCAGGCACTTTTCCCATCACTGTTTCTCATTTATAGGATTGGAGCTGCTGTAATATCAATCATAGTGGTAACACAAAACACATCTCCGTATTTTGCTAAGGACCTTACCTTTTCTCATTAATGGGGAACAAGATGACTTCATGACAAAAAGGCAAACTCAAGAGTGCATGAGAATTTCTGCCTAGGAAAGGAATTTTCATTTGCAGGAAAAATTATTATTAAAAAAAAACATCTTTAAAGTTCATTTCAGAAAAAAACTAATTTATGGCTAATTTTTGTTTCAGAAGCTTTTATTGTGTAAGACCAATCTGAGTTGATCACTGATAAAAAGAAAGGAGGGTATGATTGCAAATGCTATAAAATGATGATAGATAAACATCTCATAATGCTTTAAGTAATTCCTAAAAATTATGTTATTCTTTTAAACTTTTGTGGATTACTTTATTTCATGTTCTTATTCTAATTATTGGCTCTATAAATTAAACACAATATGGTATTTATCATTTAAAACAGCCTGAACCAAGCAAATCTGAGCAGTAAACTCCACTCCCAGAAATTTTCTGAAGCTTCGTATCTTGGCCTGACCTCCTGCCCCAAGAGAGTGGTTTGATACTTCCCACTAATATAATTTATCTTCCTTGGGGTGGGTTTACATAGTGCCCTTACCCTAGTGAGTATAAGAGAGAGAAGTCCTGCAGCATTCTTGCAAATAAAAAGATAATAGTGAAATATCTGTTATGGTGCCATTTTCTGATATTATTCTGTCAAAGTTTGTGACTAAAGGGATCCCCCCTACACTATTTGGAATTATACCAATTTCACAAGAAATTAAAAAAAAATGAAACATTATTTAAAAGGAAAAAAAGAAATATATAAACTAAACTTGTAACTATGTAGTGTTTCAGCAGCAAGATTGTACAACTGCTTAATTAATAATATAGAGCAGCTGGCACATGCGTTAGCCTAAAAAGTTAAAAAAATCAAAATGGCACCAGTTTGTCACAATTATCCCAGGCTCTGAGTTTTACAGAGCTCAAAGAATTCCTCAGAGACAAATTATCATTTTAAGAGATTTGGAAGAAAGGAAGCATCCCCACGCAAAATCTGATATATGCATAAAAGACTAAAGTAGGTATAATAGTTCAATTTATACCCTGTCAGCCTAACCATGTAGACCAAATCAAGACATTTAATTCATACAAAGGCTAACATTACTTTTATTAATATTGGCTATAATCTGACTGTGCATTATTTCCAGCCACCCATGTGAATTAGGGAGCATGTGCCTGAATCTTTTGTGCATAAATCATGTTTTCCCCGTGTCTCTTTGATAATAGATTTGACTTATCTCTCTTAAAAACCATCTTTGTTACTTTTTATATAGAGAGGTATAAAGAGTACAAGATTTAAGAAATAACACACAAAATAAATTAAGCTATAAAGCAGCTTCTTTCTAACCATTAACTGATTTCTTAGATGTGATTTAAATCCAGAAGCAAAATTCCCTATTAGACCTATAAGACCTCTAGGCTTAATTCCAGCCATTTATCACAACTGTTTGGGAGAGAGTATAAGTCAGCTCAGGACCAGCAACTTTTTTTCTCCATTTCTCTGGAGTTCTTTCTCTTATTTTAAAAGAACAGAACTTTTCTTTATGAGAGGGAGGGCAGAGGCATCTCCTTTTGCTTTTATGTGATAAAAGTTATGTCTTCCCCAATGCTGAATGTTATATGGCAGGGGTGTCAAACTCGATTTCATTGAAGGCCACATCAAAGTTGTGTTTGACCTTGGCGGGTCTGCGGGAGTGGCGTGGCCATGGGGCGTGGCCAGGGCGTGGCCAGCTCGACATCACTCATTTCAGGGGTGCCTGTGGTGGCCCGGATGGGGCTGGGGGGATCCTCCTGCAGCCCTCTGCCAATGAAAATGGAGCTTGGGAGGCCTGCATGAGGCCCTCCCGAGCTCCGTTTTTGCTGGCAGAGGCACCGTGGGCCGGTCCTTCGCTGTTTCCAGGGCGGCCCCGTGGACCAGATCTAAACACCCTGTGGGCCGGATCTGGCCCGCAGGCTTTGAGTTTGGTGGTGTCCTGTTATATGGTGTCCTGCTTGAGTAGGGGTTTGGATTAGACCTCCAAGGTTCTTTTCACCTTTTTTTTTGTATCCAGATTATGAGACAGGGGAAAGTGTACTCCCAGTTGGAGGAACATACTGGCATCCTTGTGAATGCAGGCTGGCATCACAATAGAACCTTAAATAAAGTATTTAATCACATTTTATTTGGCAGTAACAAATTAGGCAAGGAATTTTCCAGAAAAGCAAATGACTTGTCTTGACAGTGGGAAACATCTGTGAGAATAATTGCAAGTATTCAGGGCCTATTTCACTGTTGAAATAAGATTCAGTTGATATTCAGTATGTAGAAATTTTAGTGAAAGGATCTTGTGCTTTACTGCAAATAGCAAAATATCTTAGATTGGCCCTATTATATTATTTCATTTTTTTCTTTTTTGTTTCATAAAGTTTGTGGATTTCTTTTTTCAATTACATAGATACTACTGCTATAAACATTTTTCCCCACTGGATAGAAATTCTGAATGGTTAGTGGAAGGCATTTAATCCATTTTCTGGGAACAAGAGTATTTGAAAATTAATGGATGACATTTTTGTTATTTTAAAATGGTTCTTATAAAAGTACAGTCATCATGAATTACCAATAGATTACCAAGTACCAATAGATCAGCAGAGCCAAATATTAACTGTTCATCAATCTAAGGTCATCCTGAAATTGCAATTGTGGACTTCTAAAATTATTTCCTTGCATTTCTATTTCATTTATCAACCATGCTTTCAAATATAATTTGTCTGATTTTATATGCTCTTTACATCACATTTTCTTTTCTTTTCTTGCAAACCAATTCTGGGAGAAACAAATTGCAGATATACGGTACTTTTTAAAGATAAGTACTTGGAAGTGGGAATATATAAACTGCATTGTGTCATATGAATGAATGAATTACCACAAATATTTTAGCCAATGGCTAGTAATTAAAAAAAATCTACAAGAACTAAAAAAAATGCAGACAGGACAACAGCAGTGAAATCCCTAGTAAATGATACAATGCATATATATTAAAATAGGCAATTAAGAGGAAATTAGTATGAGATTATAAACTAAAACTGGAGCTGAATTACCATTTTGATGGTGTCGTCTTGTTATCTGTTGCTGTACTCCACATGCCATTTCATAAAATTAGTTATATTATAAGTAGCAGCAAACTACCTGTCAGAAAAAAGTGTCAAGAACCAAGCAGTCATTTACACCCATTGCCAGATAATGAATATAGAGGTATTCCATCTCTGCAATATTTTATTCTTTAAATCCTTATAGAATTCACATTATAGCAAGTCAAGAATAGGGAATCCTCTTAGGGAATCCTAGTAAATATACCTTTCAGAAGCATTGACTGCGATGAACAATCATTAGGCAGTTCAGACCAATAAAATATTTAGCTGGTTGCAGATTCATATTCTACTTCTAGGAGGTAACATTAGAAACTAGGGTTAGTTCATGTTATTTCATACTTCATATTTACTGTTTGAGAAGCGTCTTAGTTCAACTGAAGCCCACGAACAGTCAAAGCCCTTAAAAGTCCTAAGTCAATATAGTTGTTATATCCACTAATATTCTCTTCTAGGCCAAATTACATTTATAATATTTTTTAAAGGAACAGACCCACAGGAGTGTATTATATACCCTGCTGTGGGAATGAAGATGAAGGAGAAATAGAAAATATGAAAAGCCAAACAATATGGGGCAGTGTACTGTTGTATAGTAAATTATGTGTTGGATTTGGACTGAGAAAATCCAGGTTCAAGCCCATCTTTGGCCAGGGAAGTTCAGAGAGTAACTGTGGGCCAGTGGCTTTCTTTAAGCAGGTTTGTTACTCCTGGAAAAATAGAATGCTAACTATATCCCCTTGAACTCTTCATGGAAAGGTAGGAGATCTCACAAACAAATCAACATTACAAAAATGACTTTTTACAATATGTCCAGCATCTTCATGCTGATTTTGTATTTCTTATGCTGGAGATATATCTATAAAAAAATAGGAAAATATCTTACTACTGATGGCAGAAAATTAAAAATCTTGCTCTGATAATAAAAAAATTCAGTAAAATCAAGTAGTTGCTTGATTCAAGTCTAACATGATGCATGTAAAAGGGGGGGGGGGCATGGCTTTGATTCCTTAGTTGTGGTTGTCTCCTAATGAGTCACCTTGTTTTCTTATGTTGAGTTGGAAATTCAAAGATAATCTTTTAACAGGTGGTTTACTAATAAGTTGGGAAGCAGGTAAAATAATATCATGAGGATATGGCAGATGTTGCCAGTGTCTGCATTCCAGCCACTCTCCATCCCCATCCCCACTCTCCATCCCCCAGACAAAGTCCATCCAAGTAGGAATTTATTAGAGAAATCATGTTGGCACATCTGGGGAAAACCCAAATCTGAATTCCCGCGTTTCCCCCCCACTACACTAAAAGTCACACCTTGCCCCAATTTATAACTCTCAAGTCACACTCTCCAATCCACCTCAATTCTGAACTCCCGCCAAGTCCAATCACTCCCCTCCAAACTCTAGCAACTGGTCCTTGATCTCTGGTGAAAGAATGCTGTTGTAGCTATCCTCCCTTTCACTACTCTCCCGTTCCCACAGCTTGCCCACCCCCCGCTGTGGCAGCCCTAAATCTGAATCAAGATCCAGGGCTGACAGCCAATGTTTGTGCCATGATGATTCAAAGTGGAGAAAGACTCAAAGTCAATTAACCCAATTTTTGTAATATCACATAACAGCTAGCAAGAGACATTTTTAGCAATGCTTAAAACTATCCTTACATTGCATAGTTTTTACAGTGGCTTCTTGCCAGGACTGCCTCTCTTTCTCTCAAATTATTCCTCAAATTATTCTCAAATTAACTAAGAATGATTATTAGCTCTGAGGAAAAGGGGATAATAGGTTTTTTGGGGGGTGGGTTCTTTCTCACATAATCTGCATACTTTGGCTCAGAAGGAACCCATTTCTGAATTTCCTGCAGATTAAGAGAAAAAATATATAAAAGTTATCATTGCATTAAAATTTCATGTTGCATTAAATAAATAAGAAAAATAAGAAAAAGCATGAGAGATAGGAGAGTTCCAGTGGTGAATCTTTTGTTTTAAATTGTGTCTGAGACTTCACAAGTGTTGTTTTTTCTTTAAGGAATGTTTTCCTACTCTGAGAATAGATATTACATAGTTCCAATGAGGCTAATCGACAGGAACCAGCCTCAGTGTGTTTGAACATGAGCCTTTGATTTTCAGAAGTATTGTGAGCCAGGAAACAATAGCACAAAAGAGACACAAAATAAAATGTTCTTCCGATTTAATAGATTTGTTTTTAAAATGTCAGGATCAATATAATGAAATGGAGCCAGATATAAATACTATCAATGAGAGAGTGCCACTAAGGGTGGCATATAACATCAACAGAAAGGTGTACAATGAAGAAGAATTTGAACAAGAGCATGACCAAAACATGTATTCCCAGCTCAACAAGGAATCTGAAAGCCCTAAACTTGGACGAAAGATCCAATGCAGGTAAGATTAGTCAGGAAGTTTGCTCCTCTCCACATTTGACTACTTTGTTATGATTCTAGTTCAAACTATAAACCCCAATTTTCTTATGATATTAGAAACGGTTATCATTGTTTATAGACTTTACCTGTGCACAGTTTCTTCTCTTTTATGTAGAGCTAAATTAGCCCCAGTGGTCCAATCACTCAGGTATAATAAAAATGCAATAATGAAGAGAAGAGTGACAACAATGGAAAATATGTGGAAGAACCTAGTTCCAATTTAAGATGGATTAGATAGTGATACAGCTTCACATCAGGGTACCATTGCTGACATATCGCAATGTCAGAGAATTCTACTCTTTCATTAGCAACATTGGGTAAGGCAGAATTTGCAGTTCCTTTCTGCAGAATAGATTGTTAATCCCTAAACTGATTCTATATTGGACAATTGTTGGCATGCTTCCAAGATGTACTTGGTTATGATGCTTGGGAACATATGGTTTTCCAGCTCCAATTGTTCTGATTAATGTGGATTATTAGACCCCACCAAGTTCGGGTCTAGTTTGGGAACATAAAAGTGTTTAATTGCCTTGAAGGAGCATTAACACCAGGAATCTAGAACTCAGTTCTTACAAATGCCACATCAGGACAGGTTCATTCACCTGGAGGCCACAGCATTGGAAATCTTTCCATACACTGAAATAAAAATCTCTAGTCCCTACAATAGTACCCAGGAGCTACCGCTAGTAGCAAGGAGGAGGTGCAGCAGTGGCAGAGAGAACAATAGTTTACATGGGGAAGTGCAAACTCCAATCTTGCCCTGGCTGCAGTGGCACCTGTAGGACAGTTGTAGCTGTCCCTTGGGCTGCTGTCCTGCCCAATTGCAAAGTTGCACTTTAATCTCAGTCTGGGTAATTGGCCTCAGTGTCTACAATGATCTTGCTGAATGTAAATGTTAAATCTGTACAGGTAGTCCTCGAATTACAACCACAATTGAGCCCAGAATTTCTGCTGTCAGGTGGAACATTTGTAAAGTGAGTTTTACCCCATTTTACGACTCTTCTTGCCACAGTTGTTAAGTGAATCACTGCAGTGGTTAAGTTAATAACATGGTAGTTAAGTGAGCCTGGCTTCCCCATTGACTTTGTTTGTCAGAAGGTCGCAAAAAGGAAGCATGTGACCCCAGAGCACGGCAACCGTCATAAACAGGAACCAGTTACTAAGCATCTGAATTTTGATCATATGGCCATGGGGAATGCTACAAAGGTCGTAAGTGTGAAAAATGGTCATAAATCACTTTTTCAGTGCTGTTGTAACTTTGAACGATCACTAAATGAACTGTTGTAAGTAGAAGACTCCCTATACTCAGCTCTGGCCCTGGAGAGGGTTCAAAGTGCCACGCTAAGATTGGTAAACTGTTAGTCTTAATTCCAGCAGTTGCTTTCCACTTCTTGATTATGGGCAAACTTGCAATCTCTATTTCCTCTCCTCCTTGATTCTATCAGCCCATCAGTCTATTTTACCTTTGTTTTTCTCCTTACACCAAGTAAAATAGGCAGGGATATCTATGCAAACTTCTTTTCGATTAGACTTCTTCAGCTGAAAGATGTATATCACTTATATGGCTTTCCTTCTTCCAAGTATTGCTGCAGGCCATATAAAATACATTCCATGGCTGCTTGCAACTTGTAGACTTTGAATTGACTGATTGGTGTTGAGACCTGAGAAGGGCGGTGTCCCTGTTGGTTCTATAAGCACTTTATTTTTTTTATCCACCAAAGACCATAGAGACTGAAGAATTCCTGCTTAGGGGAACATAAAAACATTGTAAAAGAACCAGATTTGTTAGGATTTATTACATTTAGAAAGAATGACTTAGAAGATACACGTTCAGAAGTCGTTGAAGAATTAATCTTAAATTGAATTAATGTTGGCTATGATGGTATAGTTTATAGTTCATGATTTATAAAAATTGTAAATTTTAGCAGAAAAGCAGTGTTAAAATGATAAGACATAACAAAATATAACTAGAATGGAATGCAAGCATGTCATTTTAAAATTATTCTCATTTGGCACAATCCCATATGTCTTTGCTCAGAAATTGGTTTCCATTATGTTTAATGAGTCTCACTTTGAGGGAAGTGTACATAGGATTTTAAACCAAATTATACATTTAGCTATTATTTAACAAAAACATACAGGGCTGATGATTGGCAGAGTATTGTTGGTTTAAAGATTACCTCACTATGTATCATAGAAATAACTGAGCCTTTTTTATTAAGATAAAAGATTAGTTTTCTGTGCAATCTTATTTCAGATTCTCATGTGCACGGTTCAGGAAATTCATACTCAAGATGTTTCCTATTTTAAACTGGCTTTATACTTATCGCATTACTGAATGGATTCTAGGAGACTTACATGCTGGCATAAATGTAGGGATGGTGCAGGTTTTCCAAGGTAAGTTAGTTCATTTCTCATTTTCTATTTAAAAGCTTTCAAGGTGAATAATTTTCCAGTCTTTTCCACATATGGCAGTATATCCTAGGCTGAAGCTCTCTTTACTACTCTATAGGAAATAGAAGCATATGGGGTTTGGACTCAGATAACAAAAACAGCCTCTGGTACAGATACTCCTCGACTTATGACCACCACTGAGCCAAAATTTTATTTTGCTAAATGAGACAGTTGTTAAGTGAATCTTGTGCAGAAAAAACAATTGCTACCCTGCCTTCCATTGAGGACCTGTATACTGCATGAGTCAAAAAGAGGGCTGTGAAAACATCTACAGACCCCTCACATCACCAGAAATATGATTGGTTCTTAATTCTAGTTCTAATGGAAATAAAAATTTCTGTCTTCTAATTAACTTGAGCTAGCAAAGGGCATGGAACCACTATTCCCTTGTCCCTCTACTCTCCAACAACTGTTTACATGTAAAATGTTATTTCAGGACTATACTTCATACATTTGTCTAGTAGTAGTATTAGTGATAGTACGAACATACTACACATTACATTTAACATGTTTACATTCTACCCTTTCCCAGCCAAGGGTTTGTCTATTTTATTTTCCTAGACATTGATGTATCCAAGACCACTAATGGATTTCCATGATTAAGTGAATATCTGAGTCTAAATCTTATCTGTGTCCAAAGTGCTCCTTCAGCTAGCTAATCATTCTGAGCTATTCCAGGCCTGCAAATAAGCAAGAAAAGGTTGATTAAAAACTCGCTCAATCCAGCCCCACCTCTGCTATTCATCACTCATCTGCCACAGTTTTGCCCATTGCCCATTGCAGGAAAAACATAAGAAAATACAATAGTTGGGCTGCTTAGATCCCCCTTTATGTGTCATTAACAAGATAGTTGGAAGGAAAGACCTAGGCAACATCCAGAGAGATTTAAAAGAGGAAAAAAGCAGGCTTTTTACTTAGATACATCATACCAATGGTAGATGCTTTTCATTTTTCCCAGAAAACAGTGCCATATGAAGATTGATTGACTCATCATGAGCCATTAAGTTGAAGTGGATTCTTAATGACCATAATTTGTCCTCAGCCTGGTCTTTCAGGTCTTCCAGTAATACAGTCTTTGTCACTGGTTGTCCTCTTTTCTTTTATTCTGTCCTCCCTTCCCAAAGTTATAGATTTCTAGAATAAGAAGTTATAATAAAATAGGGCAGGTTGGTTTTTCCTTCACTACAAATGGGCAATGAACTGTTTGCTTTGTATCAGTTTTGAGAATATATTTTAAAAATATGCATTCCTTATAGGATTATCAGGAATAGCACTAACCGGATTACCAATTCCAGTTATAAATAATTTTTATTCTGCATTTTGCTCCTCTTTAATATATGTTATATTTGGAACTTCGCAACATATGTCTGTTGGTAAGTACTATGCTATCTGTTCATTCCATTTAAAGGTGTATAGGGTTATTTGTCATTAGAAGTGATATACTGACTCAATAAAGAACTTGTTTTAATTTATACTTTCAAACATATTGACTTTTATTTCAGATTTATCTCTAAGTCTAAGTCTTCTGTTAATACCATGTTTTTATTATCTGTCATCAAATAATTCACCAAGCTAAAGAAAACTGTAAATATTTTAAAAAGTGACTATATCAAGTTTGATTTATCTGTTTAATCAATTAGTTTTATGACAAAATCATGATTCTTGTAAGTTCTCCATGATTCTTCTCTTAGCAGTATTTTACACTTGTTTCAATTTAAATAGATGAATTTATTTGTAAAAATTTGGAAGTTAAATAAATGATTTCTCTCTTTGTAATTTCTCTTCGTAATCATTCTGTGTGAGGAGAATAAATTGTAAAGACTCTTCTCTGAAATCCAGACATAATTGCTGGTAAAAGTGGGTATCTTACCATTTTCATGCTCCAAAAACACCACTATTTCAGGCTTGACAGCAGAGTGCAACAGCAAATTACAGCTCTCCAAATACTTAACTCTTTACTCATCACTTGAGTTGGCAAAAGATTCTCAGACATAACTTGGCTAGATGAGCATCTGTTTTCCAAAACAACAATGAAGCTTTAAACACAACAGTTGATTGACTACTGCAGTATAATGAAGTCAGAACCTTTGTATATAATTTTGCTGCAAATTCTAGGCTTTTCTCTATTTTCTTTCTAAAGGTAATAAATACTTGATTTATTGGACTTGGGTAACTGAGAAATGTTTATATAATAATTATCTAGCCTAGGAGATGACTGACTACTGCTTTGCCAACTTCAACCCTTATACTTTGGAAGAGAAAAGAAAGCTATGTATACACTTCTATTCTCATTTCTGCTCTGCTATGCCTTAGTTAATAAACCTGTCAGTCTTTCTGGCAGCTGTCTGAAAACCAAAAGTGATTGTTCATCAGGCACATTTCTGATAGAGTTTTTTTAACAAGATTTATTGAGATGAATGGGTTGAATTTACAATATTTCTAGTAAATGAACTATTTTCAGTTTAGAACCAATTCAGCTCCATATATATGTCCTCTACATTCCACAAGATGGGATATAAAATAATGAATGTCAGTTATAGAAGGCTTCCTTATGCCCTTTCCTATTCTGGGATTCTATAATTCCAAATTTCTTGAGCCCTTTACAGATAACTAGCGCTACTTTATTAGATATTGGTGATTGTTAATAATGAATCAAATTGTAAATTATTAGTTCTTTCTGATAGTTCAATGGCATTTTGTGGGCCACTAAATAAATATTGAAAAAGATAAGGAGCATCCTATTAAACAAAAATACCCTGTATAAACTTTTTCCTTCAAGAGAATAGAAATTCAGGTTTTTCAGCAAATAAAATTATTATTATAATTCATTTGTGTGTATCTTCCCAATATCTTCATGTTAAAAAACTTTTTGAAGTTGTACTGATTTTTTTGTCTAAAATGTATCCCCAAATTAAATAAGATCATTTGAATTATTTTATGTACGGTATGTCATGTAATAACAATCTGCAGTTTTAGGGCATCATTTGACAAGTTACATGCCTAAGGGGAAATGCATCTCCAGCCAATGAAATCCTATTTTTAAATATTCATCAGTTTATTTCCTGTTTATGGCTTCCATATTGCTTATGTGATATCACAGTTCCACTTAGTATAGCTTACCTAGATGCGCAGTCAGTGACATTTTTAAGTTCTGTTCCCTATTACCAGTTTTCTAAATTTCAGAGCTTATATTGCTGTTTATATTATCATTTCTGTATTTCCATGAGCCAATTTTACGTCATTTTTGCAAACAAATAATAACCCAGGATGGTAAGTGACACCAAAAGTACTCCCAAAAACATTATAAAAATTGTGAAAATGAAAGCAGTTTAAACAATTGTTTTGACAATTTATAGAAACCAAGACAGGTTGGGATTGAGAAGATATCACAAGCTCATACTCCTTATTGCCAAAAATGTTTCCAGTGATGTCTGCAGGGAGAGATGTCAAATCAGTCAGTTTGATGAAACCAATGTCATGCCATCATGACACAAGCACCTCTCATTTATAGGTGCATTGTGACATGAACATCAAAAAGTTGCACAGCTTGTGGCATTAGAGCATGATATCACTTTGTTATTTTAATGAAAGCCACCAGAACTGTAGGTGCCCAGAATTGTCTCTTGAGCATAGACAGTAAAAAGCAAAGTACCTAATTGAGTGTCACTTGTTTCTAAACCCCATAAATCTCTTGACTGAAATAAAAATTATATGATACCAGTTTAGAGGAACTATTTAGCATCAATGGTTGACTAATGGTGAACATGAGTTGGGCTTGGGTATGCTTAGGTTAGGATCAGGCTTTAGCCAGCTGACAAGGGTTAACACAGAGTTCCTGTGAATCTGGTGAATTTTTCTGGTGGTGATTTATGGACAATGGTTTGAGCATCACTGTTGTTGAGTGCCCAGTGATGTAACTTCGGACCTCAGAATACTAGAAGAAATAATATGCAGAGAAACAATTTATCTGTTGGTTTATTGATTTGTTTATATCCTGCCTTTATTATTTTTTCATAAATAATTTAAGGCAGTGAACATAACCAATAGTACTTCCTCCTTCGATTTGGCTCCAACAACCCTGTGAGATGTGTTGAGCTGAGAGAAAGTGACTGCTCCAAAGTTACCAGCCAGCTTTCATGCATAAGAAATCGCAGTCTTCTGGTTTCTACCCTGGTGCCTTAACCAGACCAAACTGGTATTCTGAAAGCATTTTATATTTTAAGCTCTTTAGAGAAATTGTGAAAATTACCTTGTGACAATATGGTAGCTGAATTTATATTAGCTTTGGCTTTTATCTTGAATTTCTGCTTTTTGGCAACAGGTTCTTTCAGCATTCTAAATGCAATGGCAGCAAATTTTCAGAGTAGTCTTAATTTCAGAATACAGTTGCCAATTAATGCCACTTTGGCCAATGTTTCCGATGAAAATTTAATGCGGAATTATATGGAAGCAGTAACTCACACTGCATCTACTACATTTTTAGTTGGGATTATTCAGGTAGGAAACGCACTTAAATTATCATTTCTTTTTCTTACCATATATTTATTTATTTATTCTAAGTGCTTTAATGCTACTTCAGTTAAGTTAATAATACTGTGTGTATGTATGTGTGTCAATAATAGCAATAAAGCAATAATAAACAGCACCCTCAAACATTCCATGTATATACTCCATTGACTCTTTAATCCCCAAATATCTACATAAACATTCAGGTCTTGAAGAGTTTTCTGAATAACAGTGACAAGGACACTGATCTTATTTCTGAGAGTAACTGATTCTATAGGGATGGGAGCTCTGGCAGAGAATGCTGACTTTTAAGCCCCCTCCCTCTCACCTCATAGAGAGTGGCAACTCTTGCTATTTTCAAAGACACAATAAAAATTCAGTAACATGTAATATGACACATATTTAAACACAAAAGTTGAATGAAAGTTAAATCTTAGCTCAGTAGACTTTCCTTCTGATTGTGTGGTGTGATGAGCGTAATAAAGCAATCCACAGCTGACTTGCTAAAATCTCAATATTTTTAGACTCTGTTATTCTTTTTCTGATGCATGAAATTCTATACTAATTCTACACCAATACTTTTCAGTTATATTTTTATTTTTGGCTCTGATGTACTGAAAAAAATAAGCAAATTATTTGGCTTTATACAATCTTTCTATTGCTTTAAAAATATATATATATATTACATTTTTGTCCACTGTATTTTATAGTAGGGTTAAGAATAACATGGAAAGAAAATTAGATCTTAAGGAATGTAAGGAGGAGAGAACAAACTTAGGAATTATTGTCTGATAACCAGAAACATTTCACCTTGCATAATAGCTGAAATTCAGAAGATTCCTAAAATCTACTGACATTTTCCTGAAGACATTGAAAACATTCAAGAGTTCACCAGAATTATGCAAGGTTTCAATTATTTCATATGAAAACTCATAAGATTTCACCCAAGATAATTATTTGGTGTAATTTCACCATTTTTATTTCTATGTGTTTTGGTATTGAGGGCCAGGAAGAGCTACTGGCCCCTGACTTCAGCTTATCTCAGAACATTGACTAATTTGGAGGCATATAAAGCAGATGGCTTAGACTAATTTTATTATCACTTTGAATGTACATGTAAATGCAGTAATCGGCATACATTAAAATGAAATTTCATTGCATACAGCTCTCAAAGGGTCACCACCTCCAGTATACACTATATAAACATGACAAAATAAATAAGTAAATAAATAAATACAAAATTATATGACACAGAGAAACAACACAGTCTAGTTTGGATGTATGCATGTACATGGTGAGAAAAACGAATCTTGCTAGTTTACCAGACGGATGACATAGGAAACAAAGCTGTTATAGAATCTGATAGTTCTGCTAGAAATAGCTTCAAGGACAAAAGTATTCGACAATACCTCTGTCCTTGCAAAATATTCACTTGAGTTTTAGAAAAATTGTACATCTTTTTAAAATTTCAGGTGTATAATAGCAAACTGCGTAGAAATAGGGCAGCTATTGTGGCAAATTGAGCTTTATGTTTTCTTTAAAACCCATTTTCTTCTATTTTAACCATCTCTATTGTTCCTTCCAGCTACTTTTGGGCATCATTGGCTTGGGATTTGTCACAACATATGTCTCAGAGAGTCTCATGAATGCTTACCTTACAGCAGCAGCACTACATGTGATTATATCACAATTCTCTTTCATCTTTGGAATTGTAATTGATTTTCATTCAGGCCCATTGTCATTTTTTTATGTGAGTAAAGCCACTATTTTTAATTTTCCTGCTTCTCGACAAGAATGGGAAGAAGTAGATGTCAGTATTAATATATTTCCCATGAAGAGTGAAAGATACTAGTTAAAAGTTTTATCAAATTCCTTCATTTGTAAAGATATAACGAGTGGTCACAACACACACACAAGGAATTGTAATTCTCACCAGGGACTTAACTTCCCCGTTTTTAGGCATTATTATTTTCTTTATGACATGCCATTGTCTTTCTTAAAACAGTGGAGACAAATCAATCCCCTTTAAACATGGTGGGACTTAACTTCTAAATAATATCGAAGAAATATAGCATAAGGGTCTTCATTACCAGGATCAGGATATTTGAGGGACCACCTCTTCTGAGTGGCATTTACTTGCCCCATCAGGCTCAGCAGAAGAAACTAGCTGTGGGTAGTATGTATCCAAGGGGTAGTGTCATCTGTAGGACCCAGGATGACGGCCTTCTCTGCTGCCCTATGGAAAATAATTCTAGAACCTTCTAGAAGGGCTTGAAGACCTTTGCTATCTGGCCCAGAGATTAAAGAGTGACGTGGAACCCAAGAAATGGTTTTTTAGTTCTTAATTGTTTTTAATATGTTTGTCTTGTTTGTATTATTATTGTTGTTGTTGTTTTTGGTACTGTTTATGATTGAATTATAAGCCTCTCAGAGTCATGTGTGTGAGATAGGCAGCTATATTTATTTCTGAAGCAAAAAACTATGTCATTTAAAAGACTATGTTGATGTTTACCTTGATACTATTAGCAGCAAATTAACATGCAAGAATTAGTTCTGAACATTTTGCTGACATTTTCTTTTTTTCAGAATTTGGTATACTACTGCATGGGTCTCCCTAAAGCAAATTCCACCAGTATCCTGCTATTTTTGCTTTCGTTACTATTGCTAAGGGTCAGCAAATGCATTAAAATAACTTATAAGCACTATCCTATTGAGTTTCCAATGGAGCTTGTTTTGGTAAATATCTGACATTTTTTCAACAAAATTACATTTATGCTCCCAAAGTCACAGTTTTGTAAATGACTTGAAGTCATAGAGTGATCCATGAAACAGTTTCCGTCAAACATTGTGTTTCTTTAGTACAGAATTGAATGTTAAGAATTTTGTTACTCTTTTATTTTGGCTATATTATATTGGCCTTAAGTTCTCCACAAAGAAGAATAAGGAAACACTGCATCTGAAAGAAGCATTGTCCCTTATAATTTATTTCAGGTCCTCTGATAAAACAGAGGAATTTGTTTTATTGCATACTTCAAATTCAGGAGACACCACACCATCCCTTCTTTGCCTTCACTGCAGAGACAGTAAGAACATTTTGTCTATGATTCTGATAAAACACAATTTTATCTAATAGTGTTATGGTCTATTATTGTCCTTAGAAATGCATTCTTGGGAAATAGAGATCTAAACATTAAGCATTCTGCCTTAAGGTTCACTATCAGTGAAACTTGTTGTGGGGGAAAATGCTTTTCTGACCATGAAACTTTCCCCCTCTCCTAATACTAATCTTTACACTGGTGATTGTATCCTACTCTTTATGATAACTAATCAAAAGTCTGCCTTGTTTGGCATTATACCACTGAATATTATTAGAGTCTGTTTCAATGTCTGGCTAAAACAGGACCATTATTAGTCCATAATGCCAAGGTAGATATTGACATTGTAATTGCCATTAATCAAGACTGAATTTGAGAGTATACAAATGTAATATTTAAATAAATTTAAATAAATAATATTCATCTCAAATAATATAGAATGCTTTTTTTTTCAGATTATTGTATTTACAATACTTTCTAGCCAAACTCATCTACATGCTGAATCCAGTCAGGGAGTTTTTACAATGACTCCCCACAAGTATGTAATCTAAATCTAATACTATGTATTTTTCATACATGTATAAATATGTACTTATCGTGCTATTCCCTTTCAGGGTAAGATATGCAGGGGAGAGAAAAGGAAGAACAAATAAATAAAAAATTGAAATAATGAAATAAGAAAAAGGAAAGGAAAGGAAATAATGTTAAAATTGAAGACTTGGGTAAAGAACTTGGTAATAATAGCCCAGCTTGAAATTCCTGTGAAACATTTGCCAGTGTGTGAACCTGAAAGCTTATTCTCATAAATATTTCAATGCTGCTAACTTTGTCATTCAAATATATGCTGCCATATCTATTTGTGGCCATGTGCATACCAACAGCATTTAGTCAAGCCAACAGTGTTGAAATACTCTATATACTGTAATTTCCCTTGGAGAGGTACCTGATGGGGGCAGGATTTAACATTTACTGAAAAGTGTAAAGATTCTTTGTTCTAGCCATCAGGATCATGTGTGGCCCATCAGTATTAATAAAGAGCTATAATTACTGCCCACTTCTTAAAATGAGCTAAAAATAATAATGTATTATTTTATTTTACTCATCCGATTTATTTGCCGTTCATATCACAGTTCAGGCAACTCTAAATTAACTCTTAGTACTGTGCAGAATGTCAAAATTTCTGGGGATGTCTGTGTAACTCCTTAAAACGCATCTCTCCTTTCCAGGATTACATGGCAGCTGTGAAGGGCAGTTGTATGACCTCTGGAAAAGAATCAACTGGTTTATTGAATACAGGCTGGTGCTGTGTTCACTATCCAAAGCACACTTTGGAGATCAAATTTAAAGTGTTGCCTAAGCCTTCTGTGTTCTGCTGGGGAAAAAATGTTGTCCGCTGCTCAATTTAAGCTTTTAATAAAGGTTATTTGTTTTAATTTTCAGAAAAGGTTTCTAAGATAGCTAACAATAAGTACATAAAATTCAGTGTTTGAAATCCAAGCAAGCACATATTTATTATTAGCACCACTTGCTTGGTTCACAAAATAGTGGTTTGAAAGAGATGGTAGTAAATCAGTAAATCAGTAGAGCTATAGCTTATATATCCGAAACAAAGTGTTCAAGGATGTTCTTTACGCAGGAGTGAAGTATCTCTTTTGTTTCAGGTTTCTAAATCCTACACTACCTGTCTTCTCAAAACTGGACAAAATTATATTACATGCTTTATCTCTGGCAATAGTAAGCTATTTCCTCCTCATTTTTGTGGGAAAGAAGTATGCAAGTATTCACAACTATCACATCAGACATACTCAGGTAATAGTTATACATCACAAAGCAGAAGCTTCGAGAAATTGATGGAGCTTTGGGAGACTAAAGCAACTATAATTAAATATACTTTTCCATAGATTTCCAGGGTCTGTGGAAGGCATGCAACTCTGTAGTCACTATTTGTCTCTAAGGACATTAGAGATACATTGGGACACATTGAGATAAATATGAAAAACAAACCAATTCTTCACTAATTTAACTAATCAGTCAAAAGCCTTTGCATAGCTTCTTCTGGTGCACCAGTTGCACACTTTTCTGGATCAGGAGACACTCCAGACAGTCATCCATGCCCTGGTCACCTCATAACTTGTCTGTTGCAATGCGCTTTATGTGGAGCAATACTCAGAAGCTTCAATTGGTTTAAAATACAGCAGTATGGGCAGTGACTGGCCTGCATTATCTGCTATGTTTCTGGTTGCAATTCAAGGTGCAGGCTATGTGGCATAGGACTTGTATTTGAAGGAATGTCTATCATCTCCTATAATGTCTGTCCAGTCAATACAAACTCACAGGGTTGGCACACTTTTGATCCCTTCAATTAAACAGTATCATCTTTTGGGATCCAGGTGGTGTGCCTCCTCTGTTGTGGGGTCTTTCCCCAGAATGAAGCTTCCCCCGATATCCAGATGACTCTCACACTATTAGTTTCCCGTAGCGCTTTGAAGACCTGGCTCTTCCCACATTAGGGCCAGATTTGCCATGTTGTGCTTTATCTGCTTTCCTATCTATTTTTTTGCTGGTTTGCTTTTGAATTGTATTGCATGTTAATCTATTTACTATATTACAAGCCACCTAGAGTTGTTTGGAGTCAGGCAGTCCTAAATTAAATAAATTAAATTAGGTCCCCCTGGGTCCTCGTGATTAAAAGTGTGACAACATCAGCAATGCAATTAAACTGTTCTGAAAACTTTAAGCCTACCACAAAACAAAAAAAAATCATATCAAAGTTACAAGTCCAACAAGAAACAACAACAAAAAAGTAATTTACTTTTAAAACTATGGCGTTATCTATTAGAACAGAGATATTTATAGAAAACTAGTTCGTGGTCATACTGGCTGGGGAATTCTGGGAGTTGAAATCCACACATCTTAAATTTGCCAAGGTTGAGAAACACTGGACTATACTGTACACATTTTGAACATGATTAGGCAGAAGTCCCTCCAGGGGCACCCACAGTGTCAACAGCATCGCAATTGCAGACAGAACTTGGCAAGCAAAGCCCACCACCTTCTGAACATGTATTTCATATATTACATGCATGTAAAAAGGAATAGGACTTTGGTTGCTGAAGTCATGCCCACCATTGTGATGCAGTTGATTCTCTCTGTGGTATCCTCTGAGTGCTCTAGGCATTGTGCAAACCTAAGCATATTCAAGAAAGCAGTAGGAGCCATTTTTAAAAAAGGATTGTTGATTTAAGTGATTCATTGAACTGTAATGCCTGAATGAATGTTTCCCTAAAACAGCAACATCTTTTTAGTTATAAATGATAAGGACATATTTATATTCTGAAGTTTGTCACCCTTATTTTTTCTAGTGGAAAATATTTGTAGTCCCTATATTTCACAGTACAGTAATCTGAATACCAGTAGATTTATCTTTATTTATCATGTACAGGATTTAATAGCAATTGGGCTATGCAATGTCTTCAGTTCATTTTTTAAGAGTTTTTCTGTCAGCTGTGCAATTTCTACAACTGTTATCCAGGAGAAGACTGGTGGAAAAACACAGGTGAGTTAGTTCCAGTGCTTGTTTCAAATCTAGATTTGGGTGTATTTGTTGGAACATGGTTTTCTCTGCTGTTTGGAGCATGCAGAAGGGATGCTTTACAGAGTTTGTTAGCATGAACAAATGGTTAAATAACTACAGCATTTGAAAAAAATGTATTGTCACTTTAAAGGCTGCCCTTGGTGCATTGTTATCATTCTCAGTGGATAATGCATCAGAAGTCATGGGCAGAAATTTTTAACCCCATTCGGATTTTTTAGTTACACATATATGTTTGCAAATTGACCCACTATAAATTTTGATTAGCATTATTATAAAATATAATTATATTTAAGCCAGAAGAACAGGTGAACGCTCCTTCAAATCAAACTCAGTTCATGGTGACTTTGTTGACATGGGTTGTTGTTCTTTTTTGGCAGCTGTCAGAAATATTTTACAGTTGCCATCTTTCAGGATATCTTTTTGACTTCTCAGTGTAACTCGTTAGTGTGATGTACCTTAGTCTCTCATCCAAGAAATTAACAAGTCTGGTAACATTTGTGTCCTTGAAATTAAGAAATGTTTACCAAGTATACTATTGCCATCTAGATAAATGTTAAAAACGTAACAAGAATTACATGTTACAGTTTTAAAAACAAATAAATAGATTAAGAAATAGATAGTTAGCACAGAGCAATGGTTCTCAACCTGTGGTCCGCAGGCCCCTGGGGGACCATGATGTCATCACAGAGAGTCTGCAAAGGTTTGAAGAAATGTTATGATTTAAATCTTGAGTTAAGTCTTGGGTGTCTGTGGCCATGGTCACGCATTATCAAGAATTTCCTATTAACTAGGGTAGTATGTAAGAGGCGAGGCAATTGGTCCAATGTTGAACCAAGAAATACAATATCTAGGTTGTAAACTCCGGAAAATCACTAGACTGTAGTAAAGAGCTGTAGAAAATACCAACCAAAGGTAACACCATCAAGCTGGCTGAACTGATGTGGCAAGAATGGTGAACTCCAGGTTCCAGGTTCCACAATATCATCTATTGGAAAACATGTCTTCTTTGTAGCAGCACCTGCCCTCTGAAATGATGTTCCTCTTCTCCCCCCACCCCCCGGATTCAAATAGCCTCTACTCTATTCAATTGAGTGATATTGATTTTGTCAATGCCGATGGTGTACAAGTGGTGCTCCAAATGTTTTGGAATTGCACTCAAGGCACCCCATCTTTGCTTTCTTTTGCCAAATTATTCTAATGCTTTCACCAGGTCCTTATTATGTTTGGTTATCCAATAACCCAGATGTTTAGAGTGGATTTCACATTTTTATCCACCTATTGAGTCCTTCCTAAAGATAATATCGTTGCCATATTATCTGCCATCTAGTTGTCTCCTGGATTTTGCAGTCTGGATAAGGTTTCCTGGTTCAATCAAATTCTCAAAATTTGAGGTACCATCACTTCTAAAATGGTAAATGAATTTGTGTGATACTCTTCTCCAATGAATAAGCCTAAAAAATAAACATATCATGTATATAATAACAATTAAATTTTGATCTAACCACAACTGCCTTATGTAGGCTTGGGCAGTGCCTGTACAGACAAATCATGAGTACTGTGAAAACTTTCTTTGGGGAAAACAGGGAGCAAAGCTTGGAATGTGTTTTGCCTGAATATGCCTCATCAGATTTTTAAAAATCTGCTAATTGCCCCACCCCCCTCCAAACTGGTTGTAGGATATCCTACCTCCAAGTTTGAGATTCCCTGGCATAGTGAAAAAGCTTGAGTCCAAGTCAAGATAATCTAACTTCAAAACAGTAAACTTTATTGAAGGCAAGTCATGAATAGATTTAGGAATCCAAGGTCAAATTAAGGAATTGGCAGGCACTTTAGCAATAGTAGACCTTTTAATCAAATTAATAGAATCTTTTTTGATGTGATGGTAGTTGAAATTTCATCATATTAATTAACATGGTACATATCATTCTGTATATGTTCTTAAAATAGACTGAGTTAGGTGGACTGTTTTGACTTACAAAATATGGGAAAGAATTATCAGCATCAGGTTAACATTCTAATGCCATTTTTTTTTTTTAAATTAGCTTGCAGCTCTGATTGGAATTTCCTTAATGCTGATGACAGGATTAAAATTGGGGTATTACTTCCAGTCCCTTCCAAATGTAAGTTAAAGTGAAAATCTGAATAATTTGGATATATAAATGTTGTGCTGGAATGGAAGATTGCTCTCTTTAAAAACCCAGGTCATCAGAATATTGATACATTCTATATTCCTGGGGGATTTTTTTTAATGAGCTGACAATTCTCAAGATGTCAGATCCACCAGGTAGATCAGACCAGGAAATGTCCTAACTTTTAACTTTCCTAACTCCACAGAAAAATTAAAATGACTTTTATTGAATTTAGCTATAATAACAAAATCTTGTTTGTATGGTTGTACTGTATTTCTTCCTCCTTCTCATTATTCAGTGAATTAAGGAGACATATGCCTGACCTATTTCAAAATATATCATTGCTTTGGGTTTTAAAAACAATTCATCCCTTTTAAAACTATTATAACTACTAATGGGCCTTCTTGCTACTCTCTCCTTGGCAGTCTTGGAGAACAGATTTGGTAAAACTCCTATTATCTGTGGAAATTATGGCTATGTGGCTCAAACCACACTGAATCTAGGGAACTTGGTTTTCTAAGTTCTTTTGTTGTTATGTTATAATTTTATTCCAAAGTTGAGAGAAAGGTTACTTTGGCTGATGCTAAAAAATATCCCTAGTCAAACAAAGACATTTTATATTAGTTACTTTACGGAAGTCTGAGATTGCCATGTTACCTACGTAGTTGCCAAATTTGGCTTCCAAAAGGCAAATAAGCAAGAAAACATTGCTATCAGCAGGTCATTATTACGGACAGAATAACTGTTTTGGACATACTGATAGTTATTTGGCTGTATTCTAAGAGTATAAATGTTTAACTGTCTGAAACTTTCACTGAGTTTGGTCTATGACCTTTATAAAGTTTTATTTATTGGTGAAATGCCTATGCCTATTTACTAAATCTTAAAGTAGGATTTAATCGTTGGTTAATTACATGAATTTATTGTGCACTTTTCTTTTTATCCAAAGAACTCCCTTTTTATTACAGAAAATGTTATTTATTTGACAAGGCACTTAGAAAACATGCATATTAATAAAATTTCCATCTGTCAATTACAAAAAGCCATACTACTTGAATCTGCATATATACTCAGAACATTCTTAAAATAACAAAGTTGGAAGGGACCTTGGAGGTCTTCTAGACCAGCCCCATGTTCGAGCAGGAGATCCTATACCATTCCAGACAAATGGTTGTTCAGTCCCTGCTTAAAAGCCTCCAGTAGTGAAGTACCCACAACTTCTGAAGGCAAGTTGTTTCACTGCTTGATTGCTCTTACTGTCAGGAAATTTCTCCTTAGGTTCTAGGTTGCTTCTCTCTTTGTTCAGTTTCCATCCAGGTGCTTTGGAGAATAGGTTGACTCTCTCTTCTTTGGGGCAGCCCCTCAAATATTGGAACACTGCTATTATGTCACCCCTAGTTCTTCTTTTTACTAGACTAGACATATCCAATTCCTGCAACTGTTCTTCATATGTTTTAGAACATCAATACATTTTGACATTTTAGTTTTTTGAGAAGAACTCAATGCCTATGAAGGCCAACACCAGCTAAAGAACAGGCAGCTGTGATTTCACATTTTTGTGTATACAGGTAGTCCTCAATTTATGACCAGTTGCTTAACAACCATTTGAAATTATGACAGAATTGGAATGGGTGCTTTATGGTCTGTCAAGCACTTCTGACAGTTGTAAAATATTGTACCACCCATCCCCCAACCCACAGTTACATGACCACATTTCAGTCACTTGGTAACTAGCTTATCTTTATGACCAGTTGCAATATCCTATAGTCATGTCACCATGATTTGCAAAGTTTCTTTTACTAATTTCCACCTTTTTTCACTAGTTTCTGGCAAAAATCACCCATTTTAATTGGTGATTTTTGAATGGGTTTGGCCTTACAACCATAACATCTGCTTAGTGACCATCACAAAAAAGGCATAAAATTGGGCCCAGTTACCTGGGTGCCTCCGTTTATGATCATAATGACTTACAACCTGAAATCCATTCCCAACTATAGATATAAGTCAACTACCTATATAACAAAAAGAAGAAAATAAAAAAAACCCAAAGAAAAACCACAAAATAGAAAGCTCTGCAAATATAAATAGAATGTCTATGGCAAAAGAAAGTAAACATAGTACAAGTAGTAATAGACACCTTGGGTGCAATCCCAAAACATCTGAAGCACCACTTAAACACTATCAATATCGACAAAATCCCTGTCAATCAATTGCAAAAGGCAATGGAACAGCTTACATCCTACAATACCTTTAATTCCGAGTCCTCGGAATGGGGCGGTATATAAATTTAATAAATAATAATAATAATAATAATAATAATAATAATAATAATA
>JANHFL010007783.1:32479-61397 GCA_032468155.1 Oxyrhabdium leporinum
AATAATAATAATAATAATAATAATAATAATAATAATAATAATAATAATAATAATAATAATAATAATAATAATAAACAGTATCTGCCTCTTCCTGGTTCTCAGTAAGTTGATAAAAAGATCAAATCCAGTCTAAAAATCTGGCTGACTAGGCAATGCACTGTAATAATAATATATTATCATGGTTTAGTGCCCTCAGACAGATGTTCAGACTGGATCTGGCATTTTTATCTACCTAGCAAGTCTTCTGAGGACCTTGGATAGGCAGATGTTGATGTTTGATGGTGTTATAGGTATCGTCGCAGGATGTAAGCTGTTACAAGTAAAACTGCCTTTCACAATTATTACCAATGATGACTGGCATCCTTGAAATGATACCTAAAGGACTTCCTCAATATCTGAAAATATTGAATGTATCAAACCTACACACCCTAATTTTACAAAAAATAATCCTGTTTGGAACGGCTTATATTCTTAGATGCTATGTGGATAAGTTTTAGGTTTTTGGTTAACGCTTGAATTATTAAGTTTCCACAAGTCTTAGATTGTGAATCTAACTGTAAATTTAATAATAACAATAACAATAACAATAACAATAAATGAAGGGCCTTTTCAAGAACTTGGTATCTGGAGGTCACCTAATCTGGAAAATTAGAATATGTAAATATATTGATAAGATCTAAATCTTTGCAAAAGTATATAGCACCATAATTTTGCTAGCTAATCAAACTGTTAAAATCTATGGAAACATTTTTAATTGCTATTACGGTTTAGAATTTTGTATATATTTTGTATAATATCTAGAATTGGCAACAGTATCATTTTTTTAATTTACCCAGGCTGTTTTGGCTGCCATTGTACTCATCAACATGTTCCCATTTCTTGAAAAAATGATGGATGTCCCTTACCTATGGAAACACGATAAATATGATTTTGTAAGTTTTGCATGATCTGTGTAACAATGCCAGAGAGTCAGATTAAACCAGGTAGCAGATTGATTAGCATACCATTGAACAGAGCCAGTATGCCAAATACCCTGTAATTTGGAGTCAGAAGAATGAATTTGTGGCAAAATTAGGTAAGATGATAGAGGCTAAATGAACATTTTATAAAAACAGAAGTAGGAAGAAGAAAAGAAACAAAAAACCTTTCAAGTGCCCCAGCTTAGATTGTGTTACCAAAGGAGAGCAGGTTAATTGTTTTTTCACTGTACACTTTCTCCAATGATAAATATTTTAAGTATGTTTCTAGAGAATACTACAATATGTGTATTAATATTTAAAAATATGTCTGAAATCTATCTGAAGTTTCCAGTTTAATGGGATAGGTCTAGGCTCAATAGCTACTAGAAGACATCTTTGATTTTTAGGTTAGTTGTTGACATTTTTGTATTTCAGATTAGACCCATTGCATATTCCGACTTGAACATACAGTAGTTTAGTTAGACCACTGCAATATTATTGCAACAGTACTTTAACCAGAATTTTTTCAATTTTTGGGATCTCCAGCCTTAGTTGTTAGCCTTGCTTAACAAGATAGCTTCCCCAATGAGGAAGTTGATGGATCTCACACCTTGCTTCATGAGATCTGCTTCCTAGTCCTATTCATCATAGCCTTGAGCAAAATACTCCAGTGATACCAAAAAGCACTTTCTGACAGTCTACATATCAGTTCTTCCTGAGCTCCTAGAAATTGATACCTCCAAATAAATGAATGAGAACATTAGCTATGAGCAAAATGCTTTGTGCTTTTTACCACTAAGCTTTAACCTCAAAAATGACTATTGCTTATACTGAAGCTGCTGGAAATAAAATCTCAGAACCTCTTCTATCCAACACAGAAATTTTGGGAGTATTTATTGTACAGTATTCATCTAGCAGGATGAGTTCTGGTTACTTAGAAGAACCCTGTGCCTCCATATGAATGCTCTAGTCTCTGAGACATGCTTTAGTAGAGCAGAATTGCGGTGGGAAGAACTCCTTAAAGATACGTTCCCTTTGGTGTCCATGAGACATCTTTCTTGAGAGTCACAAGGCTCCCTGCCCTATCTGAATTTTTTTATATTGCTTTGACTTTTAAGAATCAGTTAATGGACATTTATTCTCATTAATATTTCTACATCTCACACAGACTCTATAAAACATCTGAACAATAGCACAAAGTTCTGTTTAGAAATATGTTCACTTTCTGAGAAAAAAAATACAGACTTAAATTCCAAAGCTGTGATGCTTCCAGGGAGTGGTAGAGAGGTCGGGGTGAATAAGGAGAGTGTTTTCCTTGGGCTATGTTTTGTACATTTCCTTACCTCTTTTTAAAATATGTATACCAGTTGATTTTTCTTAATGTGATATATACTGTATATTGTTTGGATATGTCTATGTGTATTGCGTTACAAGTTATAATTGTTCTTGGAATAACTGTTACAGTTAAACTGCAAGCGGTTTATTAGAACAACAAAGTATTTTTTATTAAATTATTAATAATAATGTTACTGTTTTCATCTTTTAAAGGGAATTTGGATTATGACCTTTCTAGCTGTTCTCTGCCTTGGTCTGGATATTGGCTTAGGAATTTCTTTGGGATTTGCCTTTTTTATGATAAGTGTCAGATCACACAGGTATTTCTCTTACCATATTGTCATACTCCACATGACAAATTCTAATGTTAATGTTTTCTAATCCTTCTACAGTAAGATGACTTGAACTTTAAGAAAAATATTTGAGAATAACAATAACTTTGTAATAAAACCAAATACTCAATGAAATTTCCCTTCCATCATCAAGCAGATAATAATCTGCCATCTGTTGGAAATGTTCTAATTCTGGATCTCTTTGATCAGATGGGGTAATATTAGTTGTCCAGTGCCATTCTTGTTCCATTGTTTTATCCAAATGATTTTAAGAGAGACCTCTTATACTGGTTTATATACTAACACACACTTCCTTAAAAATCTTGCGTGTTTAAAAACTTATTTGAAAAACTGACATTGATAATTCAATAATATGACTTGAGAATAACTTATGTTAATATCTGATTTAGCACTCTAACATTAGAAATTTAAGAAGATAGTATCCTTGTTTTTTCCCTCCTAAATCCTTTCTTACATTTTATGCCCTACTTCTAAAACCTGCTTTTCTTCTCTCTCTGCTCTGTGGCTATATAAAAAATAAATGGAATTTATACAAAATGTTATCCCAGAACTTATTACTATATTTGCTCTAAGCTATTTTATTTTGTGTTAAAAGACCCCCATACCTTTCGAAAAGCATCTCATATATAATCCCATTTATATAAAACTAGAGCTGTAAAAGCTGGACTGTGCTTGCATCTCTCCATCAAAATTGTTAGGCGGGTTGCTTTAACTGCTAGATCCTTTCTGATTTGCTCACTATCATCAGGGCATTAGAGATGGAGCTTTTTGCTTGATTAGATACTGCAAGAGACATCTGCCCCAAAATGCTGTATTTCCCTTATCCTTTGTGTTCTATAAAATGGACAAATCAGAGAACAAATGAAAAGGACAAAGAAAACCAAGAACAAGGAAGGCTTGCCTAAGAACATCTAAGAGGGATGCTCAGACACTCTTTCTTCAGGTGCCCTCTCTATAATGAACTCTGAACATATAATGAAACCTAAAACCTTATTCGAGGTGGTAATAAGTGACTCCTTTAACTGATGGTTGCTGCCTTCCTGTACTTTCCCTATATTTTCTTTTTCCAATATGTTCCTTTTTACACCTAGAAATCTGGCTCTGTTGGTAAATAAGTAGATTTCTCATTAAAATATAGTCCTAATGGACATTTGTTCCAAAACAGATACAGGTAGTCCTTGACTTAACAATCATATCCAGAAAGCTGGTCGTAAGTTGTAAATTAACCGAAAGTAATTTTCCAGCCTTTTTTTGTGGTGGTTGTGGACATTTTTTTGCTGGAAACCATCAGAAAGCATTGTGAATAGCAGTCACATCACCACATGTTGGAAGGATTGTAATGCTGACCCAACATGTGATCACATTATGGGGGGGGGGGAGCGCAACCATTTATGAGGGCTGGAGATTGTTTACAGGCTATCATGCAGCCATTCCATCGCTGTCAGAACTTCAAACAGTCATAAATGACCAGTTGTATATTGAGGACTACTTACACAATGTTTTGTTACATTTTGTTTTTCTGGTCGTTGGGCAGGCAGTCTCAATGTACTTCGAGTTCTATTTTTCTAGAAGAAACTCTTGGTTGAAAGAACAAAAAGTTCCTTTTTGAAAAACTAGATGGTGTTGGGGCTGATTGACAGCAGCCTATAACAAGAACTATTTACTAGGGGAGCTTTGGAAGATGTTCTAGTAGACCACCACTTAAATTAGCTGCCAAAAAAGCTAATGCAATCCTAGCTTCCATCAACAGAGGGATAGTTTCAAGATGATGTGATGTGATGTTGCACTGGTGAGTCCACAGAACTTGCCAGGACAGTCCTCCATGTAAAGTATCTAACCCAGTTCCCAATCTCTACTCCACTCTCATTTGTTAGAATAATTAGCTGCAGTATTATTCTACTTTGTGGCAAATTACTGTATTTGAAACAAGTATCAAAACAGCATGCAGCACCAGGGGTACTAAGTAGTCCCATACATCGTTGTTTGCCTACTTCTCTTGTATGATATGCAGATATTTAAAAGAAATAATTAACATCAGCAAATGCTAGTAACCTAATGCAGAAGAAATTATCAGCTTTCAGTGTCAGAGCCACAACGAAGTATATTTCTTTTCTGCAGTAGCAAGCCTCTCTATATTTCATCAAATGAGCTCTTTCTATTGGGTACAAAAAATAATAGTATTTCCTGCCCCTTTTCCATGTAGATATAAAAGTGGGAAATATAATACAAAGGAGTCTGCAGTTCATCTGGATGAGTATAACATTATGTATAAACACAATTTGTATTCATCGTTGTTTCTCCTTTTTCTCTAAGAAAAATATTTCAGACATATTTCCAGGGTGAGATAGGTTGGAAAATTTTGATTCATTGGTTTTATTATATTTCTAAGGAGAAAGTAGATCCAATGTACACCCTTGTTTCAGAATGAAGATGGTGATGTTGGGTCAGATTCCAAATACCAATATTTATCGCAGTTTCTCTGACTACAGTGAGGTAAGAGGGAGATAAAATATATACTTTATTTGCTATAATCATTTTCCATTACCAGGATACCAACAGCTGACAGGTCCAGATAATTTCAGAAATGATTGTGTCGGGCTCACCCCGAGACAGTGATGAACATGATTAGAAACTATTTTAACTGCATTTCATGAAATGATACACATAACAATTGACAGCCTCTGACTGAGAAGGAAGAGTAACTTAGAATTTACTGTATACCCAGGTGCATTGTAAATCTTTTGCATGATTTGAAGTTAAGACTTTGATTTCCTCTTATCTCGAAAGCTCATAATGTTCACTTATGATAGATGTTTGTGTATATTCTCTGCATTCCAGCTCTGCCATTCATATAAGTCCATCAAGTTAAGTGGGGATTTTGTAGCCACTAACCGAGGCCTGAGTCCTATTTTGCTAGGGCATTATATATAATTATCAGGACTATGATTGTTAAAGAAATATCACCTTTCATAAAGCAAAATCATTGGCATCCTGACTACCATGCTGAAAAACATAGCCTAACAGACTATAATTAATGGTTGTAATGTGCACAACTTCCCATCAACTTCTTAATCTAATATCAGCCATGAAAATATATTTTATTAATGTCAATTGTATTAATTACACTTGATTTATGCATTGTCTATATGCTGTTTTATGTGCCTAAATGTATCTGGTATTAGATTATGTTAAAATTGATTTTCTATACAAACTGCCATTTCAAGGCTCAGGTTGATCAGCCTTCTATCCTTCCGAGGTCAGTAAAATGAGGATCCAGATTGTTGGGGGCAATAGGCTGACTCTGTAAACCACTTAGAGAGCACTGTGAAGCTGTATATAAGTCTAAGTGCTATTGCTATTTCATTAGCAAATCATTTAAAGAAAACTGCTAAAATAGTTGCATGCTTAAAACTTAAAATACCTTTTTAAATACTTGTTAAAGCATTGTCTTTCTATAATAAAATCCTACTAGAGGATTTCTACAGTCAGCAGTTCATAGTTTCGTTGTTGTTTTTTCCCTAGTAGGGACAAGAGAGTTTGTGTGTCTGTGCATTTGTGTGTGATTATGTATGGGTCTTTCTGTGTGTGTGTGTATGTGTGTTTCCAAGCACCCATCTTTAGTCAAATTGCTCTCTTGTATCTGCAAGAAGGAGATAATAGCATGATATTTAGGGGACATCCATTATGTTCAATAATCAGATATAACAGTTTGAGAACACACACTATTGATTGGAATTCCAAAAAATTCCACACCATGTGGTAACATTTTGAAGTCTCCGCATCTAAAGAGGTTTATTTTGTTTGCTTTTTAGGCCATAGAAATTCAGGGTGTGAAAATATTCCAGTGCTGTGCTTCTATCTCATTTGCAAACATGAAACATTTCAAAAAGTACATTTTGAAAAAGGTAAATTATCCTCTCCCAATAAAATAGTTCAGAAGCTATGCACATCTAAAAACAAAAATATAACCCTCTTTCTGTTTCAGATGGATATGAAGGCAGTGCCTCTGGATGAAAATGAGATGCGAGCCTTGATTTCAGTCAGTATGTCCAGTGTTAAAGGACAGAGCAAAGATTTAAACTGCGCCTGTATTTGTGACCCACCTGAGCTGATACCCAGGGTCAGATGCATTTCTTTTCTTATCTGTGTGTGCATGCACATGTTTACTCAAAACCTTTCGTATTCTTAGACAAACAACACTGAAGAAAATGTTTTCTACTTTCTTATACTGACAGCCTACAGCAATAGGCCATAAAATATTTGTTTTCTTTATTTATTAATCAAATGCGTATAGCAGTTCATGTCACAAAAAGTGACTGTGGGAGGTGTACAACTCTCAAAACAAATATAAAAACAAAAGGTATAAAAAATGTGACAATCCACATTAAAAAATAAATATGAAAACAAATATACAAACTTTAAACAAAGAGAGAGGATATAAATGGTCACCTCAGCAGTGGAGCCATCTAACCATATCTCCATTTCCCTGGGAACCCCAAGCCTAATAACATAACCAGGTCTTTAGGGACTTATAGAATGTCAAAAGGGATGGATCTAATCTAATCTAATCTAATCTAACCTAATCTTGGGGGAAAACAACCATAAGGCGAGTGCAACAGCAGGGAAGCACGTCTTCTGGGACCCACTAAATGTAGGTCTCTAGCTGATGATACCCACAGTAGTCCTTCTCTGCCAGATCTAATAGGGTAGGCTGATGTAACTGGGGAGATGTGGTTCCTCAGATAGTCCAGTCCCATGCCATAAAACCAGCACCTTTATTTGGATCTGGCAGCAAACTGGCAACCAATGCCGCTCATGAGACAGAGGTATGAGATGTGCTATTCTAGAAGTGCAATAATTGTCCCTGGCACTACATTCTATACCAGCTAAAGCTTTTGGATACTCTTCAAAGGCAGTCCCATATAGAGTACACTGCAATAGCCCAATCTGGAAGTGACTAGGCCATGAACAACTTTAAGTAGTTGAATGAGCAGGTGAAGTCTGAAATCTGTAAGCAGGGCCTGTCAATCCACAAAGATGATGTAATACAAGTCAGGTTGGCTCTTTTATCAACAATCAAATCATGGATGAGGGAGGCCTTATTACAGACTAACCTGGTACCAGTAGCCGGAGGCCAGGACCACTGACAGTCCACTGATAGGGCATTAGGATTGAGATCAAAGACCTGAACGGCAGAATTTAGCCTACCGTTCCCTCCATAGAATAATTTATACATTGCCTAAAATGTGATTTTGCTAATGATCTCCAAAGCAAACCTACTCACTTTTCTATGGTATGGCATGTGAAATGTGAAAGGAAGATCATAACTCTGGTCGTCTGATGAATCCAGATACCTGACAGGGAAGGACCAGCAGGCAGAATGCCTCCCCTGCCACTTCTAAGAATTATTCCTCAGTAGAATGGAATTAGTATGGGTCACTCAATGGCTCCTGTAAATTTTTTCTCCAATCAGGAACATGGCAGAGGACTGGAAAGATTTCATATAATCCCTAATCCTTCCTATCTTACCCCTTACCATTCCACATTTTTCTTGGTGATAAGGAAGCAAGAGGGAATTCTGATGTTAGACTTCTTCCCCAAAATTAAGACTGTTTCTCCAATATCTAAGGGAGAATTCTAAGAACTCTTGTAAGTGAAATGATAAATATGACATTCAAGACATTAAGAGTGGCCCAAAGTTTAAGCATATGAAAATGATGAGTCTGTAAAGAGCAATAGGAAATACATAATAATTTTCAGTGTTACCCCATTCTAGAATCTCTTATCTCTCTTAAATTCTAGGTACCCTATAGAGAGAAACTTCTAAAGCGAGTTCCTACTGCTAATGAATCATTCTCTGCTTCTTCTTTGGCCGTGGTACGTTGGAAAAGAAACTCTTCTGATGTACAATACTTCCAACCTCCAGCAAGAGAAAGACCGTATAACTATGCAAAGAGGAAGGAGGATCTGAATAAAATGTGGTTTTCATCAGACCCTCGTTTAACAAGGTCTACAACTCAATTGTATACACTTGACTCAGAGTATGCAATGCATAGGATTCACACTATAGTTTTAGACTTTAGCATGGTGCACTTTGTTGATTTACAAGCTTCTTGTTTATTACGGGAGGTAAGTCTCTTGTATTGTTTTAGAATTTTATTAATCTAAAATTTTGATTTAGTATATATCATCATCTCCTTTTTTGACCCCATAATCCCTTGCGGGGTGGAGTCTGGGCAGCTGAATGGCACAGAGTGTTTACTGGCCGGATGCCCTTCCTGTCGCCAATGCGGGATTTTACTCAGAGATAAATTCTCATTCTGCCCAGAGAGAAATACCTGCCTATCTAGGATCGTATGCACAGCCTCCTGATTGTGAGGCAAGAGCTTCACCTCTAGGCCACAGCACCACACCACTCATTGATTTTGTGTGTGTGTGTATGTATGTATGTATATATGCATGTGTGTATATATTAATTGTGTGATAGACTGTTTGGAATTTATAAGTGGATATTTAATAAGCAAGATCAACTACAAGCAAGGACCTCAAGGCTTTGTAAGGGCCTCAAGACCTGGCTCTGCCAGCTGGCTTGGGGCCCCAATGGGAGAACAGCACAGTGGAGGTTATTGCTTGAGTAATAACAGATCCCACCTCCCTCCATTCCATTCCCACCCATCCCATGTGTCACCTGATTTTAATATTTAGCTTTAATTTAATTTATGTATGTTTTAATATACTTTATAAATACATTTTTATGACTGTAAACTGCCCAGGGTTACTCTGTGGTAAGATGAGTGGCCGATAAATTTTAAAATAAAATAAAATCAATAAATGCAAGAAGCACAATCAAATATAATCAGTATATTTATTTGTACAGTTCCTTCATCTATATATTATTTCTCTTGCAGTAGTAAAAAGATGCTCCATCTACTTATATTTAGCCATCCAGTATTGAAGGTTTCTTTTTAAAAATATATGGTCTAGTAGTTAGCTAAATGTGCAATAAGTGTTTTGAAATAATATATTATGAATGTCAGTTCAAACAGAAATCACAAAAGGATGAAGAACCTGGATGAATAATGTGGCCTTCCAGATATATACAAAATTGATACTTCCCCAAAACCTTAAGACATCTAATTTATAGCATAACGTTTTAAGAAACACACATTTTGAAATGCTACAGGTAGTCTGGTGATACTGATCATGTAATTTGATCAGAAAATAAATAACAAGAGAAATATGAAAGGATTGGTTTATTTTTCTCTACCAAACAGTAGCCCCACAGTGGAATGAATTTTCATGTTTAGATATCACAGAGTATAAAATTCTGACAGTGATACCCATGTCAGCATAAAGCAAAAAATGTGATACATTTTATGCAGGAAGCAAACAGTACAGCTTGTCCAAATATGAGTACAGATATGTACCTGTTGCATAATTTGAGTAGCTAGTCCAGGATGGATCTACATTGATTCCTTTTTTATTAAAAAAATATATGATCTTGATTGGGTCTTATCTACCTCAGTGAACAAGACACTAGAGTCAGGACACTACGCTTTGGTTAATCCACCAACAGTATCAGTAACCCAATGCACTGCCGGAAATCAAACACAGGAACATCCAATTCCTTCTATTATCTAGACTGGTTATGAAGCCAGTCACCTAGGCCACACAGATTTGCCTCATATTTTCATGAAAAATAGAATTTCTTTTTAAAATCATACTGTCAAATAAACATATTCAGCACTTCACCCACATACTACTTCTATTTGAACTGTCAGAAGATTTGCATGGATATTTAGTAATCAACTGCTGTATCTTACTTTCAATAAATGTTAATGATTTAATGAGAGGTTGGTCTGTTATTATGAGATAAGCTGTCTGTAGATATATTTGCCAAGTGAACTAAGTTATAGCAAAAACATATTTGCCTTAGAAATGTAAGATAGATGCATTATTTCTGGACATACCGTACATGATGTATCGAAGAGGTATAAGAATTTATATAACTCCCCCAAGTATAAAGGGCATAATTTAAACTCCACCAGATTTTTGGGCTGATAATCTGCAAAAGAAAAATAGATTCACCACAATGGAAATTCACTTAGCTATCCAGATCCTTGCCATAGGGCTACGCTGGATTGTAGTAGATTGTAGTAGAATGCTGGTCCCTATGTAGCATCTTGAAGAAGCTCTTTTATCGAACTGTTTCAACCTCTGAAAGTGAAAGTATTACTAATTATCATATAATGGCTTCCTTTTATAGCTCTGTCATGTCTTTCAGAACATTGGAATCTCAGTCCTGATAGCTACCTGTCATCGTGAGTATAGGCATAGTAATTATCTATATGCAACAATTGTGGGCTATAGCATGAACCATAAAATAAATAAATAAAGCTTTTTTTAAAAAAAATTAAAATCATACAACCGCATGTAATATTTCTGCCTTTTTATCTCACAGCCACTATAATAAAAACTTTTGAAAAGCATGATTTCTTTGATCAATGGATTACTAAAGCCCAGTTCTTTCCTACTCTGCATGATGCAATACTCTTTGCCGTGGAGCTAAACCTCTTGGAAGAGATTGTTCCAGTGGAAACCCAAGATGCAGCTCCTGAGGACGTGATGGCAGGAATGCATTTAGATGATGAACAGGTATAATACTTCATGATAAATGTACCAACATGATTAACACTGGAAAGCCTTTATTTCAGCCGATGAATTATTGCTGTATATAGTTACAAGGGGCATCTCAGAGTACTCCCAGCGAAGATGATTTGCAATTATTTTTAGTTCATCCCTAGGATTCTGCTGAGCACTTATATTGTTCTGCTACATGTTTCGTGATTCAGATTTCTTCCTGTCATTGACATAATCTTTTTCAAGGTTCTCTCTATCCCTAGATTAAATATGTCAGTGATGATTATTATATGGGAGTTGAAGTCCATCAGGCTTCAGGTTGCCAAGGTTGGAGACCCCTGATCTAACCATTGACTTTATACTTTTCCTCATGGTGATGGGCTTCTAGCTCAGTTGAAGCCTTTAATGTTATTTATTTTTAAATAACTGAGAACACTGATTGCCACTTTGGGCTAAATGAATAATGTCCTTCCCTTTAAATGTTGGTTTCTGTCTTAACTAGATTGAGTGAACTAATTATTTTAACTTTGCTAAATTATTCTTTTATTTTTCTGGAATCATGGCAAAGGCTCTTTTGTATTTTGCATATATAAGTAAGATCTTGGTAATATTCAGTTTGATGGATAAGAAAGATGGATACCTGAGATTGTGTATGCGTGCATAGGTGTGAATTTCTGTATAGGTAGGCATTATATATTTGTATACATTTTAGGATATAAGAAGTTACCACTCTGGGAGAAGTAAGCAATCTGAGAGGAGTCAGCAGTCCAATGGAATCAGAGACGCCCCCACACCCAAAACTGCTCAAAGTGAAACCTACATTGAGGAGCCCATATCTGATCTTTTCCGCACGTTTTCTCTCCAGAGTGACTTAGAGGGTACGTCTCATCACCCTATTGAAGCATCTCCCCTTGAGGACAATGAAGATGATCAAGAATGGGAAGGAAAGTGGAATTATTCCAGAGACATGTAAATTATGAGATCTATTCAAATTAGCTAAATAAACAATAACAAAAATATAATGCAGTTAATCTGGACTATGTCTTCTTCCTCCCAGTCCTCTGGGAGTAATATCCTAGGTTAAATGGTTAGCCCCTTTTTTGTTGACATTATTGCAAAATGATACAACAGTTATATAACCAATAATTCACTGAGAGAAAGAATATATATTTTCTTTAAAAAGTACATTTTGATTAGGCAATGAAATGTGTCAGCCTTGGGAGCCATATTTGTAGAAGGCCTCTGCGACTGCCACAATTAGTGCCTGGGAAATTGAGAGGGGGGATGTTCACACTGAGTTGGGGAGATTAGACACAACAACATTCTTCCCCAGAAAGTCAAGGACATGTCAGCCTGCACCTGGAGGAGGAGTGGCAGAAGGAAGGACTCCAGTTGAGATGGAGTTGGAGTGGGCAGGAGGGTGGATCTTTGAGTTTGTCTTGGGGAGGGAAAAACCTGGAACTTCAGATTCAGGTTTTTCCCAGATGTGCCAATATGACTTCTTCAATAAATTCTTACTTGGGTGAACTTTGTTTCTGAGTGCTGAATGGAAAGGGGGGTTTCACTGGACCACTGACATCCACATGGTTATGTGATCAAAACTCAGGCACTTGGCAATTGGCATGTATTTGTGACATGAAGGTCATGTGTTCACCATTTGTAACCTTCCCAGCTAGCTACCGACGAACAAAGTCAATGGGGGAAGTCAGATTCGCTTAATGGCTGCATGATTCATGTAGCAGCTGCAGTAATTCACTTAACAACTATGGCAAATAGGTCATAAAATGGAGCAAACCTCACGTAACAACTGCCATGCTTAGCAATGGAAATTTCAGGCTCAGTTGAGGTTATAAATCGAGGACTACTTGCAGTAATTTTTTAGAAAATGAAAATGGTGTTAACATGTGGAAGTGTATGTACCTATCCAACATTAAACACACACAGAGAGAGGATAGTGGGCTGGTTGCAAGAACCCTGGGAGGCTAGAAGAAGGTAGAGTTGGTTGGAATCAGATAGCATCCAAACTGAATAAAATAAATAAGAAAATACACTTCAATAGTTTAGCTTTGAAGCCATGCAAGCAGCCATTTTGTGCCTAGGCAATTCTCTCAGTGACGGTCATTTTGTGGGACACCTGCAATATGCTCGATTCTAAATGGGCCTGTTAGCCAGGAAAGGTTGGTTACTGTTATTCTAGTTACTTATTAATGGGAAAGTATACCCAGGACTGAGTATTTCTAAATAGCCAGTCTTCAAAAAGTCAAGGACAAGGTTCTACATTTGTCCTCTGATATTTCTGCTCACACCAGAATACACAAATGTCTGAGAAGATTCAATGGTAGATAACAATTTGAAAAGTTACCACACAGAAAGGGGTGGTGGTGTTTCAACCTATTTTCCAAAGCACCTGAAGTCAGAACAAGAAGCAATGGATGGAAATTAATCGAGAGAACCAATTTAGAACTAAGGAAAAATTTCCTGACAGTTAGAACAATTAATCAATGGACCGACTTGCCTGCAGTAATCATGGGTGCTCCATTACTGGAGGTTTTTAAGAAGAGACTTAAAAGAAGAAGGAACAGCCATTTGTCTGGAATGGTTATGGGGTCTCCTGCCTGAGCAGGGTTTTGGACTAGAAGACTTCCAAGGTGCCTTCCAATTCTGTTATTCTATGGAGTCTTGGAGGAGATATGTTCTCTTTTCCTAGCATTTTGTGCAGAACTCTGTCTTCACAAGAAGCCAATTGCACCAGGTTGAATGAATACCAGGCAAAAAAAATATTTTGCATCCCCTCCCGCGCCGCGAGAGTTCTCAGTCCTTCTTGTGAAAGTACTATTCCCTTTTGTATTTCAGTGTGGAAGGTATTTGATCAGGATCAGAAGCGATTCAGATCCAAATCCACTTTTGGCCATGAAAGCTCACCTCACAATTGGTGAGTTTGGGCTAGTCATGATCTCTCAGACCATCCTACCAGCCACAGTTGCTATGGTGGGGAAAATTGCAGAAGAGAAGGCTATAAATGCCACCTTGAGCTCCACCTTGAGGAAAAGCAATATAGACTGAAATAAGATATTTGTAGCCCAGGGTTGAACTGTGGGATCCTTGGTGCTCTCTGAGCTTGGTTGTTTGCAAAACAACAACAACAACAACCCTAATCTCAGAGAGCACCATGGATCCTGCAACATAGACATCTAACAAATCAATGTGTAGTTCGTGTTAAGAAAGAGGAATTTTGGTAAGATGATCATAGATGGAAGGAGTGTTGAATCCTATTTTATTACAAAGGAGCCAAAGGGCCCGTGTGAAGAACCTCTTTCCTATTACCTGCTCTTCTTTCCACTTGCAGCTTTCTGTCCATCATCTTGAGGGCTTCTGAAGTGGGAATCATCCCAGCCTTGAGAAATTGCTGAAGAATTGCTCCATCCTTTGCAAAAAGTCAACTCAGGTGCCATTTGGAATAAAATGTGTTAGTCAGAAAAGGTGCTATCAGACTCCTCCTGATTTTTTTGCCCTTCTTCCTTCAATATCCCTTGGGCAAAAGAACCACCCACCTGATGTTTCTATCTCTATATTTGGTGGAGAATTTGGAAAGATGATTTGTACCCAGCAATTGAATCCCATCAAATCCTAATTTCCTATCTGTTTGTTGGAGTTTAGCCCTGAATAATTTATATATATACCGCAACATGCACATTTACATGTTGAAGAAGCCCTGGTGGCACAGGGGTTAAAGTGCAGTTCTGCAGGCAAACTCTGACCACAGCTTGGAGTTTGATCCTGATTGTGTCAAGGTTGACTTAGCCTTCCATCCTTCTAAGGTCAGTAAAATGAAGAACCAGATTGTTGCGGACAATATGCAAATAATGCTCCTACATCTACAATTTGAGTCCCTGGTCATTCTTGGTAGTGTGTTGCTACTTCATTAGATATTTTTGTCCATGTTTTCTGGAATGGTTGGGTATTTTTATTGGATACTTTTAAGTTATAGCTGAATTAAAGCAACAGGGTAAAAAAGGAAAGGTTTGAGGTGAAAGCAAATAACCAGGAAAGGTGGCAAGTGTAATAAAAGCAGAATGGGTTATAAGGGCAGCACAAGGGAGATTTTGGCCTCTGAGTCAGCAGCGCCTCGGGTAGAAGACGAGAAAATTGAAAAAGCGCTGGAGATGGAAATGAACACATGGAGAGCTTTGAATTTGATTAAGAAACTGCATTGAAAATCTGAGAGTAAAAGAAAAGGATTGTGTGTCTACCTGGATATATTAAAAGTCCACAGTATGGATAAATTGATGCAATTATCATTTTCATTCAACTCCTTTATCAACTGCTCTTAAATGTCCATGGGTCATTGATGACTTAATTGGCCAATCTTGCTTTGAAGGAACACAAATGGCAGAATCTGGCAGATTCAGAAGCAAAGGAGAAAATAGTTCAATTTATATGGAAGCTAACCTGACCCTGTTTTATATCTGCTCCATCAGCATGATTATAATAGCCTCTGAAACTCTCTTGTCTTGCATGCTGTTTCTACCGGTGCTAGATACTAGGAAATGTGCAAGAGAGACAAAGATATTCTATTTATTTATTTGTATCCCAACTTTATTATTTTTATGAGGCAGCAAACACCCCTAATACTCTTACCTTTTCCTGTTTTTCCTACAACAACCCGGTGGTGTGGGATGGGGTAAGAGAGAGTGAGTGGCTCAAGGTCACCCAGCTGGTTTTCATGGCTAAAGTGGGATTTGAACTCATGGTTTTCCAGTTTCTAGCCTGGTGCCTTAAGCACTAGACCATACTGTCTCTCAAAACATTGCTTCTAAATAACATTCCACAAGTGGCCAATTTATGGACTACTAGCTATTTCCTTTTTCTTACTCTGCAGTAGTTTTATGTGTCAAATAATATGTAATAATGTCAGTGTGGATAGAGTTATGATGTAGGTTTTGCAAAGCAAGGAAGATCCAAATTCAGGTAGTCCTCAGTTTACGACCATAAATGAGACCACAATTTCCACTGTACAGGAAGGCATCTGTTAAGTGAATTGTGCCCAAATGTATGACCATTTTTGTCCTGGCTATTAAGCAAACCACTACAGTTGTTAAGCAAATCATGTGGTTGTTAGGTGAACCTGGTTTCCTCCATTGACCTTGCTTGTCAGGAACCAGCTGGGAAGATGACCCAAGGATGCTGCAACCATCATAAATACATGCTGGTTGCCCAGCACCTGAATTTTGGTCACATCACCATGAGGATGCTTGTCAGATCAGCCTACGTTCAAAACCCAAGAAAGAAAACCCCCATCTCCATTGAGATAGAGAAGAGGTACTTTTACTAAGTTTGAAATGATAGCAGCGAAAGCAAGGCAAGATCTGATTCAAAACACGCGAAAGTTACAGATTGAAAGTTTCCCCAAATCCCTCCCCCCAGAGTCCAGTGCTGAGGGTCCAATCAATGTCCAGTATGAGGTTGTGGGAAGCTCATCTTCAGGTATTTCGCTCATCTGGAGTCCTAGGATGGTGGGTTTTGGCGGAGTGTAAACAACTCCACTTAGCAGTGCAATAATTCTTGAGAACAAACCTCCCTTTCAGTTCACATGGCACTGCACACACCAGCTCACTTTCCCAATTCAAATGCCATCCCTCCCCCTCCCCATTACTATGGCAGCCGATAACAAGCATGCTGCAAAACCAAACCCCATGCTGGAGATCCGGCTGACCATGCTGTAATAATTCTAAGTGCAAGAACAGTTGTAACTTACTTTTTTCAGTGCCATTGTGGTTGTATGTTGAGGTGGCAGCATACCTAGCATATGGTAACTGCAGGATAGTTTTTTTAAATGCATCTTAGAAGATGCCAGGCTGAAAAGGGGTGGGTGGATGTCTAGTGTCTTTCCTCTCAAAAATAAAAATACACAAAAATATCCTAAAGGGAGCTATGGATTATAAAATAGGCTTGTCTTCCGACAAGCCTTTCCTGACTGAGGGGTTTTTAAAGGGTTTTTAAAGTTTTAGAGTAATTTGGTACTTTGTTTTAAATAGTTGTTGTGAACCGCCCCGAGTCTTTGGAATGGGGCGGTATATAAATTAGATAAATAAATAAATAAATAAATAAATGTTGGCTGAAAAATTCTGGGAGTTCATCCACACATCTGAAAACTGCTAAATTTAAAAAAAAACCCACTTACAAATGAAACTACCCTGAGAAGTGAAAAGGAGAAGAAACATCAGGAAAATTATGGTCTCTTTTTTCCGTGCAGAATGATAGAAATCTAGGACAAACATACACATGTTAGAGTATGATGGGAGACAGCTGAATTAAAAAGAACGTTTTCAACCATAAATCTACACTAAGCTCCGATCAACAGGGTACCATTGAAGTGGAGTTCTCAGTCTGAAAAATTCCCACAACAAAGTTCCAGTTTTCTGCAGCACTGGACTTCTCAGTATTCTGGAAAACAAAAACAAAAGAAAGAAGGTTAATCTAACATTGAAATTCCCCCCCCACACACACACAAATTGTGGGAGTTCTAACCTAGAAAACTATTATGTAATGTTAATGAAATTAGCACAAGGTAGCTAACTTCTTCAAAAGCTATTTTACAATAAAGTCATCTCTGTTCATACCAAAGAAAGCTTAATTATTTGAAAATATCAGCACAATATTTGAGAAACAGCAGAGCATATGAAACTGTCTGACATCTGCTTTTACATTTATTTTCTTTTACTTATTAGTGAGAAGGTTGGCATACTAATATTGCACAGCGTGTATTTTGTTTCATGTAGAATTCCAGTTAAATTTATGATTTTGAAGTTGTCTTTATAAAAATATTATAACAGTGTCTTAAAAAAAGAAACTGCTGAAATAACTGGTGCCTGATGAATTATGTTGTAACTGCAGATGGTTACTAAACAAACAAACCTGTATTATATACTATACTGAGTCTTTTTAATTTTTGCTATTATTTTTGTTCATCCTTCCCTCTCCATACTATCAGCAATCCTCCTTATCTCACTGGCCCTAAAACAAGCAAGATCTTTATAGCTGTATATGCTCTACATTTTGATCATTCTATATGCTCTATTTTTCACTGAATGGTTGCCTATATTATGCTGCATTAAACTGTATGCCATGCTATTTTCCTTTTTAAAATTATTCTTCCAAGTTTTAAAATTCCTATCCTGTCCAAAAGGAAATAAAGGTTTTTACATTACAACAGAAAATAAAATAATCTGTCCACTATTGGTTATATCCTGCTTTATGGCAGAAACTTTATCTAATTTCCATCTTTTCCAATTAAGTATTTTTTGTAATCAAACACAAATCTCAGATTCCTACTCTATTAATTATCAGTGTGACACATTTCAACTGTGCATATTGGATTACAGCCATAAAATTTCATCTGGACTTTTAGTTTTTATTCTTTTTTATTTGAAGGTATCTATCAGCTTCAAAAACTCCATATACCAATAGTCTGCTTCTTACTGTCTTTTACTTATTCTTGGCAGAACTGAAAATAACATCAAACCCTGCATAGAATCCACATTGTTATGTGCCTGTTCTATGGTTTGGAAAAGACATACAAAAACAAAATAAACTGATTAGAATAGAATAAAACTTGAAAGGGACCTTGGAGGTCTTCTAGTCCAGGCCCCTGCTCAAGCAGGAGACCCTATACCATATCAGACAAGTAGCTATCCAGTCTCTTCTTAAAAATCTCTATTGATGAAGTGCCCATGATTTCTGAAGGCAAGCTGTTCCACTGATTAATTGTTCTCACTGTTCTCCTTAATTCCAGGTTGCTTCTCTACTTGATTAGTTTCCAACCATTGTTTCTTGTCCTGCCCTCTGATGCTTTGGATAATAATTTGACCCCTCTTTGTGGCAACCCCTCAAATACTGGAATATTGCTATCATGTCACCCCTGGTCCTTCTTTTCTTTATACTAGCCAAACCCAAATCCTGCAACCGTTTTAGTCTCCAGGTCTTTGATCTTCTCAGTTGCTCTTCTCTAAACTTTTCTCAAACTTTTCTTTTTTTGTAGTATGGTGATCAAAATTGGTTGCAGTATTCCAGGTCGGTCTTACTAAGATTTTATAAAATGGTACTAATACTTCATGTGATTTTGATTTTGTGCCTCTGTTTATATATATAATAGTATTGTCTGGGTCAATATATTTTAAAGACAGTACTACTAATAATATTATTTAGATATATATAATCATAATCTTTCAACTTCTAACATTTATGTATACATGATAATTATAATGTGATCTATTACATATCAGTATACGTACTATTTTCCCAATTTCTACTTTCTACCTCTTTTTTCTAACTCTTAATAAAATAGCCACCATATTAAGAAGTATTCTATATCTGTCCATTATCTCTTGTTCTTTTTAGAATTTCAACTCTTACTGACTTTTTGGTAAATCTTTCATGCTTCTTCCTTGGGATCTTGTAACTCCTTACATCACATTTATTTAATCTAAGTACTTTATCTGCCACAACACCTATCTCTTACTGTTGGATCTCTAGATTAACCATCCGTAGTTCTTTCATCATTTTTAAAAGATTTATTCTCTTTATTCTCTTCTATATTTTGAACTCTTAGAGGATAATCTGTCTGTTCTGTTTTAAGAATTATTACTACCTCTTCCATACCTTTATCCGCTTGTATCATTTTTGGATTTATCTCCTCTATTCTTTCCTTAGCTCCTTCTAGTTTCTCCTCTGTTTTCTGATTTTTTTGTTCATCTTTTATTATCATTTGCTGGGGGTTTTCTAGTCTCACATCTGTATCCTGCATCAATTCAATCATCTCCCTATGATTCCTTGTCATATCTTCCTGAATACACTGAAACATCAATAATATTTTTTTACAAGCCATATTTGTTTTCACCTACTGAAACATTTTGTAACAATTTAATGGGCTAATAGTTGCTCAATATTCCACCAAGATTCCAATATCCCAATTACCCACAACCACCAAAAACGCCAGTATTAATAAGTCCTGGGACTGTTCCTCAAAATCCCATAAATTTATAATCCTTAAAAATTTCAAATTTTCACCCTCTAAATTTTACCAAATTTTTAAGTCTTGTTTAATTTTTCTTCTTTCTTTTTTGCCTCGTAGAGTGTTCTGTCAAATATTTTATTTGGGTTTAAATCTCTGGTATAGAAGTTGAAAGTCGTCTCACCCAGCTTCAATCCTCTGTCCATAAACTGCTCCAGCTCATAATCTTCTTGTCCTGGTTGTCACAGCTTTGGTTTTTCCAAAATGGTTGTCTCCTTTGCTGCCGATCAAGAGGGTTTCTTTGGATCAAGTGAGTAAATTGCTGTTTCCTCACGATCTACAAAGCATCCCTCCTTTCTTCACCACCCCTCCAGGGTGGCTTTGACCCCATAGGGTCTCCTGGCAAGTAGGTATCAACTGGGTTTTGCAGTGCTCCATGGAGTGCTGCTATCCCATATCTGTCCTGCTGTGACACCAACTGGTGTCACGGTGCCTAATCTGTTCTTACACCTTTGTTTTTTCCTGCCTAAATTTAAAACTGCTTTTCTCCAAATTAAAATTCATTTTGTTACATTGGACCCATTGTTCAAGTCTGTCAAGATCTTTTTTGATCTTGAGCTTGTCTTCTGGGGTGTTGGCTATTCCTGCCAAAATTACCCTACCTGGATCTTGACTGTCATCAAAAATCTATTATGTACATAATAGTATATGTACTATTTATATGTACATAAATCATACAGTTTTAGATATTACCCAAAGCCAGAAAATGGAAGAAAAAGATGATCTTTTTAACATACTGATTTTTTTATTTTAAAAAAATGTCTTTGACTCAGTTTTTGACTCCTGGTGATTGCCAGGACAAGTCCTTGAAGTTTTCTTGGCAAGGTTTTCCAGAAATGCTTTGTATTGCCTCCTTTCCAGGGCAGAAAGATATGACTGCTCCCAAATCCCCAGCTGGCTTAAGGGGGAAGATCTCATGGTTAGTCCTTAACCATGATACCAAATTGATTTTCATTAAAAAAATATACCAAAAGTTTGCAACTCACATAAAGTTAAGGCAATTATTTAAAAAATCATATAAATATTCTAATTTCCATCAATATATGGACTTTGCCACTAGGAGTGGGAACATACTGGACTTAGATTACTCTAATATTGAGAAAGCATTTAAGGCTGCCCCTCAACTTCATTTTGGCTCCTCAGATCATCTCTCTGTGATGCTTATGCCAGCAAATAAGCCTTTGTTAATTAGAGAGAGACCAATTAGAAAACAAGTGAGAGTGTGGCTGGCAGGAACTATGGAAGCTCTACAAGATTGCTTTGAGTGTACTAATTGGAACATATTTAAAGAGGCTGCAACAAATGGACAGCATACTGATGTGAAAGAATACGCTTCTACTGTGTTTGCTTATATGCAAAAGTGCATGGAGGATGTCAGTGTTCTTAAGACTTTTGTCATACAAGCAAATAAGAAACCTTGGATGTCACAGGAGGTCTGTGTGATGTTCAAGGCGAGAAACACCGCTTTCAACTCAGGTGATGTAGCAGCACTTAAAATAGCAAGAGCTGATTTGAGACATGCTATAAAAACAGCAAAGCGGGCCTATAATCAGAAATTAAAAACTTATTTCAAGATCCTATGGACCCGAGACATATGTGGCAAGTTATTTGGATCATTATTGACTATAAGGCAGCTTCCCTGACATATAAAGACAATATGGTTTCATGCCTTCCCGCTACATTTGACTCACTACAGTTTGCCTATCAGAAGAACCGCTCTATAGATGGTGCACTTTCCTATGTGCTTCATCTTAGCTTGGCACACCTGGAGGAGAAGAATACTCATGTGCGAATGCTGCTTGTTGATTTTAGTTCGGCATTCAGCACAATCATTCCTCAGCATTTGGTGAACAAACTGGGCCTATTAGGTTTTAATACTCCTTTATGTAATTGGATACTGGATTTCCTTATTGATAGGCCCCACTTTGTGCGAGTTGGAAGAAAAATTTCCAATTCCATCTCCTTGAGTATAGGTTCCCATAGGGCTGTGTCTTGAATGTGCTACTGTTCACCTTAATGACCCACAACTGCTTTGCCAAATCTGCTACAAATCATATTGTGAAGTATGCAGATGACACGGCAGTGGTAGGTGTTATCCAGGACGACAATGAAGATGCTTATAGGAAAGAGGTGAAGGCTCTGGTGGATTGATGCAATAAAGGTAACCTTGTTCTAAATGTTAATAAAACAAAGGAGATCATCGTAGATTTTAGAAAGAGCCGGCATGGTCATACTCTAGTCTACTCAGTGTCAAGGATGCAGCTGTAGAAGTGGTCAACAGTATTAAGTATCTGGGGGTGCAGATAACTAACAATCTGAACTGGTCTCTCCACACGTCATGCTTAGTGAAATGTGCAAACCAGCATCTGCAATTCCTGTGTTGAATGAGGACTGCGCATCTTTCTCCTGCCTGGCCACTTTTTACAGAGGCACAATTGAGAGTGTTTTAACAAACTGCATCACTGTTCAGTTTTGTGGCTGCAGTGTCTCAGAGAGAAAGTCCATTCAGAAAGTGGTAAGGACAGATGAGAAGATTATAGGAAGCTCACTTCCTGTCATTCAGGATACTGCTTATAAGTGCTATGTGCTTAGAGCTCAAAGCATTGTTAAAGACCGAACACACCCACTTCACGGTGTGTTTCTGTTGCTCCCCTCTGGGAGGAGGTTTCAAAGTATTTCCACCAGAACTACCACATTCTGTAACAGCTTTGTTCCTATGCCATCTGTCTGGTAAACTTGCAAGATTCGTTTTTCTCACCATGTACATGTACACACCCGAACTAGACTGTGTTGTTTCTTCATGTCATATAATATATGTGGGTATATACATAATTCTGTAGTATTTACTTACTTACTTATTATTTATTTATTTTGTCATGTTTATGTAAGTGTATATTGGAGGTGGTGACCCTTTGAGAGCTGTATGCAACAAAATTTCATTTTAATGTATGCCGATTAGTGTACATTCAAAATGACAATAAAGTTATTCTAAGTTCTCTAAGTCTAAAAAAAAAACATTATTACATGATGAACAATTCTTGGGAAGTGGAGACCGTTCTTTGCAATAGTGAATTATAAGAATTTTCTATATACTATCTTGGAACTAGTGATATAATATTAAGAGCTTTGCTTCTTAATATGAGTTGTTGCCTTGTCAGTAATAAAGGTCACTGAGGCTATATATCATCAGTAACTTTTTACCTAGTAAATGTTAGAACAGATTTGGAGGTCAAACAGCTTAAAAAAGAATCTTCCTGAGTGACTGAATTGTCTCTTATTAAACCCATGCTTATCAGGGACAGTACTACTTGATACTTGATACTTGACGTTGCCACCAATGACTGCTTTAAAAGGAAACAAATGAGGAAGAGCAGATGTCACTTTCAACACTTTCCAAAACCCAAGCAAACTTAGAAACTCTTTTGTTGGTTTTTAAACCTTAATATTGGACAAGCTTGCTTTGTTTGGTAAAAAGGGTGAAATGCCTATGTCTTATCAGGGTCTGGTACTAAGGTGAAGTAAGGCTCTGGGCTTGGGGCCATGGGATGGCAAGGCAGTGAATTTGTTTAATTGGAATATCTAAGGTGAACTCACCTAGGAAGCACTTTATGGTAGTTCCCAATTTGCTGTTTAGCAGCAAGAAGAGATTGAAGACAAACTGTGAAGAAGCGATCTAGTGAAAGGGTGTCTATTTATACCTGCATATCATTGGTAAATTTTACAGGTACTATTCCCCTCCTCCAATAATATTGTCCCTCACACCTGGCACCATTGATCCTTTAAACAATGGCTGTATAATCAAGGATGATGTTACCCCATCATCCTTGATTATACAACCATTGTTTAAATAATTATTGACCAAACACTCGTAGTTCCTTCCTCTTATTGTAAGATCACCCTCAGGGCTACTCCTTAGGGATATGGCAAGGCTTGTGAAAGTGGCATGGTATTCAGTTTAATGTTTAGTCGTAAAGTGTCAGGGTTATCTTGAAACTGTACGTGATGAGACTGTTTGGGAGCCTTGTGATCCCGGTAAGGGGCAGAGGATTCTCTAGGAAATGGGGCTCTCGGCAAGGGTTGATGGTTCCTGGGTCCTAAAAAGCTGCCTCTACATCCCCTCTGAAAATATCCCTCCTGTCCACATCTAAAGCAATGTCGGCGCCATGTCCTAGATATCTCCTCTTCCTTATACCAAGAGTATCTCAGCTGTTCATCTGGCAGCTGAAAGCTCGGGTGTCACCTGCCATTTTGTATAATTGCAAACATTTTCAGATCTTCCCTCCTTTCAGCTCTCCTTTTCCTCTCCCTTTCCCTTTTTTTCTCTGCTTCCTTTCTCTCTTTATCCTCTTCATTTAATTTTTCCCTCTGCTCATACAAAGTTTACAATTCTGCACAAGTCCAATATTTCTATTAAGACCCAATTTGACACAATGTCATTGGCTGATTGGTCAAGGAAAGCTGAGGCTAGGATCTTCTGGTCCTTCAGTTGCTCATGTCTAGGTGGGCATAGGCCTAGATGGGCACAGGCTATCCCGGATTCCAGCAGACAAACTCAGAAGGCATCAGGCATCTGTCCTGCCGACTATACCTTATGTTGAAACTGTGACCACTTCAGCAGCTTTCAGCCTATTTCTTGCAATGCCTCCAGTAGTTTTCTTTTGCCCGGCTGTACTCATCCCAATGACCAGCCATATTGTAATCCTAGTTGGGTTAGTTTAGTGGCTGGGCAACTGTCACTGGGGCTACCTGTTGGGTCATCTGGCAATCTCCTCCGTTTTTTCAAACAGCCAGAGAAATTCATCTCTTGTGAGGAAGATATAAAGCAGCTGGATCATATCCCTCATGAAGGATTGTGGCTATGATTGATTGGAGGGTCCTGATTACTGTTTGGGGGTCTGACTGGAAAGATGGGATATCCTTTTGGCATATTACGTGATCATATGGAGAGCAGGGGGTATGTGTGAGAACTTATTGTAACTGTTCCCTTCCTCATCCTGGAATTGGCTTCTGCAGCAGGGGCCCATAATTCTGTCTCCTACGTTGTCACTACTATATGGGGTACCTATTTCTGGTTGGGGGTGCTCTGGGTCTGAAAGTTCAGGCCAGCAATACCAGAATGATATTTGGGAGGGTTTTAGCCTAAATCTTAGTGTTTTCAGAATTGTATATTTGAAAGTACTGAGTTCTGGCCAGATTGGTTCTCCTGCCTCATCTCTGAGCAAAGCCTATTCTTTACATAATTTGGTGCACTCTTTTTTTTCATTCCTGCCTCACTGGGCAATTTCTTCTCATCCCAGGCTTTTAACAGTCTCCCTAGGGGAGATTCCAGCAGGACCTTCAAGCCAGTTTCCTATAATTTTGGGCAGTACTCTTGAACTACTTCCTGTTACATATGGCGAGACATTTAGCCTGGATCTCCCCCAACTGCAAACTGACTCTGGAGTTCTCTGCCCCGGCAAAGCAATCTTTCAGCCCTAGCCCCGCCTGCAGTTTTCAGACCAAAAGTCTGGGAGGAGTCTGGCTTCTTTTAACAAAGTATGGGCTCCTCCTTGGAGAGTAAGGATCTGCTCAGTGATTCCAGGTGTGTTGCCCAAATGCAAATCTCTCACTCATACACAGTTCCTCTTTCACACCACTTCCCTTCTGCTTACAGGTCTCACACTCCAGCTAAACCCCTTGCTTTCCAGGATCTGTGGGTCATAATCCTGTGGGACTGGTGAGAGACTGGTTGCAGCCAGGAAAAGCATAGAGGTGAGATCCAGCTGTGGCAGCAAGATTTTCCTATTCAACCCCACATACTTTCCATACTAAACCCCCTCCCCTGGGCTCCGACAGGCAGTAAGTTTAGTTATACTCAGCTTTTCAAGCAGCTGTTGAATGCAAGCCTCACAACTCCTTTTGCCACCTTATTCCTGATTGGTCAGTCCTAAGAACTCACCCACAGAAAAAAAAAAAGGATCTGCTGCGGCTAGGTGAAGGCTTACCCAAGCTGGTCTGATGGCTAGGTGAGCTGGGAGTCCCTTTGTGGTTGCCAAAATTATAGGAAGAATTGGCTCAAGTTCCCATCCGGGAAAAATTGTGGTAATGCTGAATGATGAGAAGCCAGCTGCTTGAAAAGGTTCTCTTTATTGGTCAGAAGCAACTTTAGCAATTTAGCAATCTGGGACAGTTGACAGTTGGTTTGGTGCATTGATGAGCTTTTAAAATTTTTGCTGTTTTGCAATTAGGATTTGTGTGTCTTTTCTTATTTAACTAATATTTTGTTGCCTACTAAAAGTTGAGACTGGCCCCCATAGTGGACTAATCCTATCAGTTTGATTTAATCAGTTTCAGCTTGCTTCTATTATTGTTTATTTGGAGATTCTGCTACTGTGCATTCCTAGTGAATGGGGGAGGTCTGGTTTTATGAATGAAACATTGTTTCCATTCATAAAACTCAGCCTCATTCAAACTGTTTGCTTGAGGATGTTTCTGAGGGCAGAAGCAGAGATTGCTCTCCTGCTTCTGCAAATTCCTTTTCTTCAGACTATTTCTGGGGTTGTGGAAGTAAGGGTGATGGAGAAAGACGGGTGTCTTACCAGTTTCATTAAATAAATTTTGCTAATGATTTCTCCTTTAATCATGGTTACAGCTTAAAAATCTTTTTGTGAATTGTACTAAACTTGTTTTGCTCAAAATGATTCTACATAAAATATCATTGTTGAGTTTTTACATGTATTGGGTAGTAGAAATGGGGGAGCACTGATCTGTTAACTACAACCGTTCTATTTTCTTTCAATGCATAGAAAATTACTGACAAATACAGAGAAGCTCAAAAAGCTCATAAAGAAGATTATAGGATTACATTTAGGATTACATTTTATCCTTCAAGTGGATAAAAAAAGTGCAAATGTTCCACAATAAAAAGGGTAGGTGTCAAATTTCCAAATTAGTGTGCATTATACATGTGTTACACCCACAAGCCCCAGTTCAATTCCTTTGTTCATTGCTGCAATATAAAATGTTAACCTGTGCATATGGAGAAACTGCTGATGAAGGTAAAACTTGCTTTTCAACAGTGGCATTCATAAGCAAAATTTCTATATAGGTAGCTGTCAATTTATGACATTTCGGACTGGATCTTGTCACTAAGTGAGGCAGCAATCTTCTTTGTTAACCAGATCACTGAAGTTATTAGGTAAATCATAGGGTTAAACAAATCCAGCTTTGTGTGAAGGCGATATGACTGCAACATCTGTCACCCCATTGATCACCCAGGTTGATTTGGTTGATCTAGTTGGTTAGGCATGTCCCCTCCCTCTCTCACTGCTCCATGTACATCCCTCCCAAAGCTGCATGCTCAGTGGAAGATAACGACCATCCCAGACAGAAGGGGTGTACCAATCTTCGTTCAAGGGTATACAATACTCTGCTCCCCTGCTAGAACCTCCCAACAAGTTCCATCCAGCTTTCCTCATTGACTTGGCCTATTGGAAACCAGCTGGAAAGGTCACAAATGGTGATCATATGACCCCATAAAATTGTCATAAACACATGCTTGAATTATGATGTGATAATGTGACCACAGAGAAACTGAAATGTTTATAAGTCTAAAAATTGGTTGTAAGTCACATTTTTCAATTGCATCATAAATCTGAACAGTCACTAAATGAATGGACGTAAGTGGAGAACTAATTGTAGTGGAAATAAAGAATAAAATATTGGCTTTTACACCACCATCCTTTGGGTTTATACACAAACTATATTCATTAACTCCACTCAAATCATAGAAAAGACAAGTTTACAATGAATTAAAAAGAACATTGCGAAATTTTTGCAATAAGAATTTATTCAAACAAAGTTAATTTAAAATTGATACTGCAATATTTACCATAAGTAGAGTCAGATTATGATGACAGGAGACCTGCCACTAGAAAATCATACCTAATGGATTCCAATGGCATAGAAAGCATTTTAGGTGAAAATGCAATTTCGGCAATATCCATTAAATCAGCAAATTACTTCCTTTGAGATGTTTTAAATAGAACTGGATGATACAACTTGCTTTATTCATATTTAACAATTGCTCTGATCTATTTTCTAGGTGACTATGGTATAAACAAAAATGCTATATGTTTAATTGACATTTTTCTTTTTTTCTACAATGAATTTTATATGACAGAAAGGATAAATAAACCCACTGAAAGTCAACATTTTAAAATATACATAGGCTATCTGAAAAACTAAGTCTACTAATGGTAAAACACATATGTAGATAAATGAGTTGTTGTTTTGTTTCCCATGGTTTCATTCTAATTACAGTTCATGCTTGAAAATGCACTGGATTAAAAAAAACAAAATGAGTAAACTAATTAATGAACACATTAACAGTATTTTTATGAAATAACACAAGTATTCAATTTTCTGCAAACTGCCCATGTTTATGACTTTATATGAATAAATTTAATGAGCCAAAAACTCATTATTTTGCCAAAATATGCCAAAATCCTTCCGAGGTGGGTAAAATGAGGACCCGGATTGTGGGGGCAATATTCTGAGGTATATTGGATTAATATACTGAT
>JANHFL010007783.1:64478-80376 GCA_032468155.1 Oxyrhabdium leporinum
ATCTATCTATCTATCTATCTATCTATCTATCTATATATCTATCTATCTATCTATCTATCTATCTATCTATCTATCTAATCTATTTTTACATTATATTTAGTGTATACCCATAGGAATTCCAGGCATTATCCTTTTCTCCCCACAAAACAACCCTGCCTGGTATTCTGAGATATGAGGGAAACTGAAAGGAGTTATGAAAGGAAGAACAGGGAAAACATTCAAAAAGATAGACTGATTCCAGGAAAATTTCTTTTGTACCAAAGGAGGTGCTACAAGCACTGTCAGTTATAACTGCCATATTTACTGTTTTTCCACCTTTTAAATGTTGATTGTATAAACAACTGCGCTTAAATTCTAATTATTCTAATTAAAATCAAATTTGCAGGTAAGTGAATATTTAACTTTATGAAATGTAAAGGTGGTGTCAATTTCTGTTCACTGTAAGATTTCATTGAAACATATAATTTAATCAGGGGACGACTACATTTTTACATACAACTGCATCGTGCAATTACCTGTGATGAATTTCATATGCCATAAAGGTGGTGGGTGGGGGCAGAACATTTTCTATGCTAGAATTGTTAAGTGTTTTACTGTGCTTTTCCAAGTGACCATTGAAGCTTTTAACTTCTAATCTAACTAGAGGTAATACCAAAACCAACAACAGTAATAACAACTTTATTTACGGTCAGACACAAAATAAGTAAATAATGATTCTATTTTGCCATTACGCATCTATAGCTGAATGGCTTTAATATATCAAATAACAACCTTCTCCATCCATCTGTTCTTCAGATACATTGTTGTTGTTATTTCTCACATGCCAGAGGAAAACCACCTGACGTCAGATTTGGCCATTAGTGAAGAAAAGACAGACAAAAATAAGGCATTTTGCTCAAAAAATCAGGCTGTCCGGTAAGTAGCAGAGTTTGGGCGAGAGAAAGATTGAATTCACTGAGTCACTTAATTTTATATAACTGTTTTAGATAAAGAGCGAAAGTTGAATTCTTTTGCAATGCCTTCCTAGCCTCTCTACGAGAAAGATTCCTTATCAGAAGTTCCTGAATTCTTGTGTGCCAGTGAATTGTTCCCAATTCAGCATGCCAGGATAACTCTGCCAGATACATGTAGTCCTTGACTTACAACAGCTCATTTAGTGACTGTTCAAAGTTATAACGGCACTGAAAAAAGTGACCTATGATCCCATTATTCCTTGAGAATACTAGATTGTGGAGGGCTTAGTCTTTACATGTAAGGTAACAGCTGAGAATCAAACTATTATCAATACAGTATTTTAATCCAGGAAAACTAAATGTGAATCACGTTTGCCATCTAGTGGACCCTGTAACTCCTCCTGTATTTTACTTCCAACATCTTGGAAGTGGTTCATTAAATGTGTGCATCAAAACAAGTGGAAAATGAAACAAAATACTATAAGAGTAACTTTTGGAGAGATGGGGAACATGTAAGATAGATAGATAGAGAACATTTAAGTACTATATATGCATAGCAACGAATTCGCTACATTTAGTGTGTGGTCAGAATTTATTTATTTATTTTCCACCTTTATTAATTTTACAAATAACTCAACACACCTTCCTCCTCCTATTTTCCCCACAGCAACCCTGAGAGGTGAGTTGGGCTGAGAGAGACTGACTAGTCCAAGGTCACTAAGCTGGCTTTCATGGCCAAGGTGAGATTTGAACTCTCAGTCTCTCACTTTCTAGCTTGATGTCTTAACCACTAGCTCAAAATGGCTATATTACCAAGCATTCGGATCACTTGAATTATCTCTGTAGATCTATGATAAAACTGGAAGAAATTATCAGAGCATATAATATTGAAAAATATACTAGCTGGTATCATAAAAAGGACACGATATGGAATTCTATCTTGGAAGTAGCTTTGAAATGATTACACACAGACACAGTACTTTTAAGCATACTTTTGAATATTTTTTTTTATTTTTCACATTTTTTTGAACCACTGATCTCCTTCAGAGATGGACTCTGGGTGTTGCTACTTTCATTATGCAATTGCTGATTTTACAAGTGACTTTATGAAAAATTGATAATTTTGGCATGATTTTTGTATTTCTTCTTTATGGAAGATGGAATAACTATTAATGCTAGGAAGCCTCTTTCTGGGAGGCTTAGCCAAGTACTTTGCAGTTCAGTGGGTAACTTGTAGGTCTTGTGAGGATAAAAGTAAGGATTGACTGTGTTAATGCTACTTTGCACTCTTTAGAGGAAATACTGTATGTGATATAACAAATTCATTACAAGTGTTTGTAAATGTTATCTTCCTGGGCAGTGGGAAATGTAGAGTATAGTGGCATAAACTAAGTATTCTAAAGAAGTAAGGTTAAAGTACATGTAACCTTTGTTGACAATGAAAATACTGAAGTGGTAGGCAGCTTCTGTCTTTTAGGATCAACCTTCAAAAGACAGAGTAAACAAACTAGCAGTTAATATACTACAGACTAGTGCTAAGTAGAAGAGCAATGAAGACCTTGGAAAGATATTCAGATGTGAATATATCTATAGCTATGAAGATTAGAAAGGTGCAGTCAATGGTTTTCCTTTTGGCAATATGGAAGAACAACTTGGACACTGAAGAAGAAAGATAGAAAAAGTATTGATATATTTGAATTGGTGTTGGAGAAGAATCCTGAGAATTTATTTACACTATTTACACATACAATTTCCCTGTTGTTGTGGGGAAGTTAAGATGAGGAAGGAGCATTAGATACAGTATATTCGCAGTCTTGAGTTGTTTATAAAAATAATAAAGGAAGGATATAAATAAAATAAAAATATGCTATACTGCTTAGCTGCTGAGACCAATCAAGATCATACATTTTATTACCTAGCTAGACAAAGAAATCTACTAGGGAGCTGATAAAATAATAATTGTCTAAATAATAAATAGGAAAATACTTTGGAATATATTTGGAAAGTAGTGAATTCTGTCCCAATGCATTTTTCATAACCAGCAAGAGCTTAATGCTTAATCTTGGTTAGAATAAACAACCAGTTTTCTATCAGAGCATTAAAGTTTTGTATCTGTTTGCGTCAATGTCTGAACAAAGGATTTTTATTTGTAGATTGCCAAGATATAGTACAATGTTCTTTCTGTGAGTTCCCCAAAGCACCTAAAATTAGTACCCAAAAACATCTCATTGCCACTATTTTTTCTCCATAGGAACTTCTTAATGTGTGTGTGCACATGTGTGCACATGTAAGTGTGTATGGAGGGGAAGGAAGGAAGGAAGGAAGGAAGGAAGGAAGGAAGGAAGGAAGGAAGGAAAAAACAGAGCATCCTGATTTGATTTACTTTTACAGTAAATTTACTTTTAGTGAGTTACAATAGGATTTCTATGCAGTCCTAATTAATTAAGTTCTTAATTAGGTCTCAATTTAAAATTAAAATTAAGGCATTGGAATACCTATTTACCTATCTGGTTTCAGATTTAAAATAAAGATATTATCATCATCACCAATTTATATCAGTAATTAAGAGCCTCAGCAAGTAATAATGAATAACTTTTAATATAGATCAGTATACATTATGCTAATCTAATCTATACAGGATTACTTATCTGCCTGCATTTGGAACCATGCTTCTCTATGCAATTCATTACAAGTGATACCACTTCAAACAAAATATTTGTGCTTCCCATGTTACTCCTAAATCTCTCAGTAGACGTTCAGTATGTTAAATAGTTTTCAGGCAGAAGGTTTTATCCCATGTGCTTTTTAATATTATATGTATCAAACATGTTTCTTATCTGCTATATGATAAAAACCTCTGAACCTTTAGTTAAATTCACATCTTTAGAAACACCATTAAGTTCAATTTCTGAGTTCTAAAACATTAATTCTAAATTATTTACTTTGCCTGGATTTTCTTCAGACTAACTTTCTACATGACAGAAACATCCAGTGTTAAAACTCAAGTGAATTTTAATATTTTACTATCTTTTTTTGTTTAAGGAATCCGACTCCGATGTTGGAGCGGTCTTTGTAGGATGATACCTATTCTGTCTTCCTCCACCCCGGTTAATCAACCGTTTGTTTTGTATTAAAGAAAGCAAATGGTTTGCAGGGTGGTTCGGCAAATCATTACAATAAACAAAACCATTACGAGTAGATCCCAAACCCACGCCTTTATCTCGCCTATTCAGAAACATGCTCAAATGTAATCAGGGAGTTTAGCCCGCCTGCCACGTAGACGCGGGATCGGCTGTGCACAAAAAGCAGAGGGAGAGACAAATTCCGCGCACACAGGCAGAAGAAGAAAAGGGGAAAGATCCGACTGTAAACTTTTCTTTCTTTCTTTTTTTTAATAGAGCGTTACAGAACCGTAGGCGCAAAGTCGCAGACAACCGGGAGCCCCGTCAAGGACATCCATCCCGCAAACCCTCCCAGCCAGATCAGCGCGCCTTCTTCCTTTTCCCCGTCCGTCATGCAGGCATGCCGAGACGACTCGCTGGTTAGTTGGTGGCAGCAGATAGGTGATTCTCTCCTCCGCAGACTTACCGAGCCTCTGTATTTGTCCAGGGAGACTAGTTTACCCCTGATGTTGACCACTTTAAACGAGTAAAAATTGTCCTCTTTCTGTTCCGAGGCGGAAAAGGCCAAGAACAGCAGGGCTCCTACGACGATCAGCATGGCTAGAGGGAGAAGAAAAAATTTAGGGAAGGAAGAACCAATTTTGGGCTCCGCGCTGTCCTCGGGATCTAACATACTGCACAGCTTTCTATTGACGTCCTCCCTACCGCAAAGCATTGCGGGAAGGAAGCTACGGCTGGAATGAAGGAACGAAGAAATAAATAAAGCAGATTTTTCTACAAAGGTAACGGATTCAATCTTCTCGAATGAGAAGTTCGTCTATCAAGGACCTGGAGGTTGTAGAGGAAAAAAATCCAAAATTCAGAGCAAGGCATTTCTTTCACAATAGCAATTGAAAACGCGTGAAATGCTGTACAAGCAATTGAGTTTTCAGCACTCTTTATTGAGCAAAAGTGTTGAACAAAGATGGGAGAGTTCCTTAGAAACTTTGCTTTATGGTTTTCAGCTAAATTGATGCAGGCCATGATCAGCCAAACCATGGTTTATCATCCTGAGACAGTAGTCCTATACTTTCAAACACTAGGTGCCTGTCTTGAGATGAACTGTTAAATATTATATCCAGTTCACTTTAACCATTAAGGATTGGTGATAATTAACAAGAAATAAAAGAAATGGAATATCTCTGCTACTTGATTGATTCATAAGTTCACATCAATTTGCAGGTTCAGAATAGGCTTAACAAAAGCAAAAACATTTAGTTATATTTAGAAAAGATCCATTGTGATGCATTGGACATTAATTAATACATGCCTGTTGAGTGTATGTCTAACTTTAAATCCAGCCAAGCAAAACTGTACAGTATTGCAAAATGCAATATTACTATTTTTGTTATTCTTTGTTTTTTCCTGCATTTCCATGGAAATTTATGTCTCTGGTTTTTGTTCTGCTTTTGCTATGTGCTTTAGTCAAAAGGATTATAGAAATGCCACCAGACTTCCTGTCACTAATTTAAATGCAATAAAAAGTCACACTATATTATGATGCACATTCTTTTCATCAATATAAAGAACTAATTCAAATTTCAATGAGATTCTCAGTTCAGAGATTATCTAAACCAATTCTCGGACAAAATGATGAGTTGCATACTTACATGATGTTCAGAGTCAACTAGTTTCTTAATGGTCACCAGCAGTTCTCTAAATTCTGTCTGAGCTTTACATAGCAGATGCTTATATACAATATATATATATTTTCAGCAGAAAATATCCATCAAATATATTAAACCTATATAACATCATGTTTTAGATACAAAATCAATGTATTGCAAGTTTAGTTCTTTGGCCAATTAATAAAAATAATGAACTCAATACTTTCACACTTGACCATGGAATAAAAGCTAAAATTTAGGGAACAGAGTCTTATAATGTTTACATGCAAATTTCTGTTTTCCAAAGGAAATGTTGCTCTTTATCGCTTGCAATAAAGAGAATCCATCAGTTCTTCATAGTGGGGATGGGAAGAAGTCCTTAAAGTATACTCTTCAAATGTAGGTCCATGTACAGCCTGTGACACTAATCAATCTAGATAGAACTAAGACTGTATAATGATAAGGAGTCAGAAATCTTCCATTTGTTTGTATCATCATCATCATCATATCTATTCAATATGAGATTGTCACAGTAGTGTTTTTTTTAATCCTTTGGAAGACAAGCCATCATTTATCTTTAGGATGAATGTCTAATAGCAGCCAGTGGGATGAAGTGCAGCAGTTGTAAAGTTTTTCAGATTCAGTTACTGTGACAATCTTCCTTAAAGGAAATAGTGGATGGCAGATACTTATCTGGTTTCCCTTCCCCTTTTCTCCTGCATATTTCTTCCTGTTTTTCTTTCTCATCATGCTTGTGTTTTAAACAACAAAAAAGAAAGATAAGTTATTAAAATTCAGCCACATACTTTAAAGATCAGTAGTGTAATGTTAAATGATCTCCAATTTATTTAATATGGTTTTATCTATATGTCTTTCAAGAAATGGATGGAAGTATAAATACTCCTCTTTCCATCTTTTTCTATATGACAATACTGCAGAGTAGATGAGGCTGGAAGTGTAATTGACTACACTACCCAGTGATGATTTCAATATGGATTTTTAATTATTTAATTTATATAGCTGCCCAATTAATGTGCAATTTGGGAACCTGAATAGAATTAAAAATAGCAAACAATGATAAAAAGACATTAAAATATAATAAAACAGATTGCACCGAGAGGCAACATCAAACAACTAAAAATAATCAAAATCAATGAAAAGACTGACAAATCAAAATTCAGACAAATCAGCCATCAACAGGCATATGGAGATAAACAATACCATTCAAAAGAGACAATGAAAAAAACAAAAAGGAAACAAAAAGACCACAACACCTCATCAGCAATCAATGCCCAGATGAGCAGAGACTAACACCAAGATTAACACAACCAATAATCAAGAAGTAAATAATTATACACACACCCCAATCAAGAAACTATCAGACAAATAAGCTAACAATAAACAACAGCCAACAAAGAACCACCAAGAACATTTCATCAATACTGGCAGGGCAAGCCAGTAGTATATAAATCAGAGCAAACCCCAATCCCTTCTAACTCTGATGGCGTTATCTAATTTGCAGATGTTTCTTCTGCAATAAAACAACCAAGCTCAAGGAGCACCAAGGATTCTGCAATCAAAATTGCCATAAAACCTCCTGATCCGATGCTTGGGGAAAAAATCAGATCTTCAGAGCCTTCCAAAAGGTAGGCAGGGTTGAAGCCATTCAAATCTTGGGAAAAATACTGTTCCATGAGGACAACTGTTGCAAAAGAAAAACTGGCTGCAGGGCTCCAACAGATCACACTGCTTAAATGATAGGTCACAGAGTATACTCACTCTGTCAGTTCATATAAGTTTGTCTGAAATAATCAGAGATAGGAAATCTCAAATGTAACCAGGCCCTGTACCAGGAAAGGCTTTCTCGGTGACAACCAGTATCTTGAATTGTACTTGGAAGCTTATTGGCAAGGACTACAGCTCATGAAGCTGCAGGCTACATGGGCATCCATAACTATTCACATTGCTGCCCTTTGAACCAGTGGAACTTTCTAGTGGTCTTTTAAGGGCAGCCCCATATAAAAAAACACATTGCAATAGAGTAATCCAGACAAGAGGTATGTTTTCTTTAGGATATTCTTTCTGTTCCTTTTCACGTTTAGGTACTAAACTAGTACCTCCCTAGTCAAAATGTGGCATTTAAAGGGGAGTAATCATGATTGTGCAATTAGCTAAAATTAAAATTACCTACTGGTAAACTACCTCCCTTACTTCAGAGGAAAGTGAGATTATGATTGAAAATGGCAAATCCAGGAAATCTGGCAAATATAAACACTATTCCTCTTCCATAAAGAGCGTAGTGATTAGAATGCAGTATTGCAAGCTAACTCTGCCCACAGACAGGAGTTCGATCCTGACCAGCTCACGATTCACTTACCCTTCATCCCTCCAAGCTGGGCAAAGTGAGGGCCCAGATAGTTGAGAGCAATAAACTGACATTTGTAAATAAGTCTAAGGGTTATTACTAGTGTTATAAATGAAAAGAGAAAGGCAGCTGTCTTCTCCTCTACCTTGTTGGAAACCAAAAAAGATGGTAAAGATGATACAATCAAAAGAACAGTGGAAATATAGTGCTAATGATGGTGGCAGATGCTAGTGAACAGAGGGAGCAGGCTTGCTTCCTCCTGATAATCCCAAGGCACATTTCTGATCACACTCATTGCTGGTCACCTGACCGCATTAGGTCATTAGGAAACAGTAAACCCCAGCAGTCTTAGTGGATAATAGATAAAAATACAAGTATGGCAATAATGTTAATCTAGAGTCAAGTAGTGCTGAAGTTGAAATAATAAATGATATGTTGAAGGATATCATGATACTGAAGGTACCTTAGCTTGAATGATCATATTGATTGCTGATGCATACAATCAAGCCAACATTAACACTTCTATGTTGTTGGTTACAGGTAGAATTCTTTGGAATTTACTATAATGAAAATACAGAGTGTCAATCCATTTCAAATATTTGAAACATACTGCCATTTGGATATGCTGTAGCTACAATATCATCCACATTTGTGGTTAAAATATCTAAAGACCCTCGCATTCTGACCTTCTCATGGGTTATATTCTAACATCAGACCAAGACCCACCTGAACTTCTACTGATCTTTCTAGTGCAGTACTATACTGTAATGTCTTTATTCTGACATGCACTCTACACAAATCTATTGTTTTTCACATCTGCCTATTTAAAAAAAAAGTTTCTCTTCACCCACCCTTACATGTATGAATGTTGGAAAAATAACTCTCCCCTTTCTTGCGTATTTTAATGAATCTGCTTATATGACTGTTTTGTACTGTTGTTTTGAATTATTTTATTTTATTTTATTATGTTCTTTATGGGTGTATTTTTATTTTAAACTCCTTAAGGAGTTTACATGAAGCAATATATAAATAAGAAAAATCTAGGAGGATGTAGTGTATTAGTTGTTGCACCGTACTTGTTGCAGCAAAGCAAACAGTAGCTGCACGGGGCCTCGGAATACATTTAAAAACGATTCGTGCCTTTTTATCTATATGTGTCTATCTATCTGTCTATCTACATACACACACACACAATAATGGGCAGGGAGAGTAATCTTCACGGGGGATTTCTTTATATGAGCGATTATGGGAAATGTACTCCAGTAATTTCTTGGCTACATATTTCTAAAAACATAGGTAGATAACGGTGCTTTCCTTTTACAAAAAAACCAAACAACCCCCACCATAAGGCATTGAAGCCAGGTTTTATTATATCGCCTATTTTCCTTCGCCCTTTACTTGGGGCTAGAAGTGGCCATGAAGGCAAATGAGCAGGAGAGCAAATTAAAACTGTGTGCCGACGGGAGAGCCGCGGATACCCTCGTGCAGAGGGGTGAAATAAAAGCGGTCGCTCCGGCGAGAGCAGGACCTCCTGCTCTCCTGCTTAGCGCGGGGGGGGGGGAGGAGAGAGAGTTCCTCTTGTTTTGGAGGCCTCCCGGGTTGGAAAGACAATTTCACCCCTTGAAGGAGGAGGAGGAGTCTCCCTTTTTGTAGTCTGGGGAGCTGCCTGACTGTCTCGGCCCCGAGGTAGCCCGGCAGAAGGCAACCGCCGCCGCTGCTTTCCCTCACTTCCTTCTCTCTCTCTCCTCTCTCTCTCACACTCACTCACTCAGTCCGGTGTTCCCCTCCCCCACAATGCAGTGCGCGCCGCGGCTGACATGGCGGCCGGCCCAGATTGAGGCGCTCGCGTCTGGGCCTCCAACTGCCGGAGCAAGACATGGAGGGGGACGCGGCTGGGACATCCCTGGGGTGACAGCCAGGTATTTGCCTCCCAGTGGGGGAGAAAGGGAGTTCGGACGATCCGCCGGCTTTTGCCAAACGCTCCTGCACGGGTTGGCTCCGGCTGGGCTCTTTTCCTTCTTGGGGGTTGAAGTAATTTTCGGAGGTGGGGGGGAGAGAGAGAGAGAGAGAGAGAGAGAGGAAGGTACACCAACGCTTTTTCGCCCCGCCCCCACCTCCTTAAAGTTGTCTCTGTTTAGGGGGCCATATACAGGGCCCCACTCCCCTATTTCCTCACAGGTCCTCGCAACTAAGGTCTTTGGGACCTGACTTATGTTTCCCTGCTTTTGTTTCTAGGGGCGGGGAAGGGAAGGTTTCGAAGCAAAGGCCTGAGCGAAGCCGACGGTGCCTGCCTAGCAGAGAGTTGTTTTGGGGGGGTTCGGGGTGGGGTGTCGTTTGTTAATCGGAAGACCGCAGAATATTGAAAATAGCGGCTTTTGACCTGCACATATACTTTGAGGGTTCACGGGGGAGGTACGGGACATTTATACCATGGGAGGCACCCTACAGGTTTTTTTTGGGGGGGGGGATTTTGTCTGATGTGGCGTCCTATGAAGTGTTGCGACGTTGCGACCGAAGACTAATTTGAGAATGCTACTTGTAGGTTTTGCTAGGAGAAAGCTCCTGGGACACATTGAAGGGCTTTTTCTTGTCAACTCTAGGGTTTTTTACGTGTTGATTTTTTAAATTTCAGGTCCCTGGATGGACCCTGGCAGAGCAGAATAGAAACTAATGAAGTCAATAAAGGCTTCCATGAACAAAAATCAGCCAGCCTCCCCCCTCCTGCCCCCAGGAGCCTATTGTGTAAAATACGGATTGTACATTATATTTAGAGTTGTCGATGTGTTAAGGTTTCTGGCTTTCTGCCCTAGCCTTGCTTTGTTTTCTCTTTGAATATTCTGATAATAAGTTTTCCTGTCTTCAACCGGTTAAAAGGCTAATTATCTGCATTTTGCAACCAGGAAAACTGAGGCATCCCACTTCACCAAATGTTACAAATTTACCTCCTGCCTGCTTTATACACCACAAAAACACTAGGTAAGGAGTCATGACTCTGTATATAGTAGAGTTTGTGAATGTACTTGTTTTCACTGCATCAGGTGAAAGGGCAGTGGCCAATTTCAGTCAAACCGTTTTTTAAGAAACAAGATGTTATATGGGCATGCTTTTACTTTGTGCTCCTGCTTAATGTTAATTAACTGTAATATTTTCTTCACCATATGAAGATGTGGAAAACATTTTTAAAATTGCAGTTTATGTCAACACTTTTGAGTGTTTTTCATGAGTTAGGATTTTTTCTTAAGTGATAGCCCAGGCATAGAACTAGCAAAAAAATACCTAGGCTGAACGGATCTGATATTTTTCTGGCAGTATCCCTCTAATATATACAGTTTATAGGAGCACACATGAGCATTTCAGTGATAGAAAAAGAAACAGTAATAATTTAAGGGTTGGTCATTTGCTAAAATAAGGATATTACTGTAACAAAAGAAAGCATTTTTGACAGCAAGTAAATTGGTATTGTTGGAAGAAATATCCTTCTGGGTTCAGTTCCAAGTGGGAAGAAAGACACTGGAAACATAGACTGCTTGGAAGGATGGTTTTAATGGTGGACAGGACCACACGGTTTGAGGGCAGAAGGGCAGAAATGCTGAGAATCCCTTAGTTTTATGCCCCGTCTAGCTTTGAACTTCCTGGGGCACGGGAAGAGTATCCTGATTGGTTGTCAGACTCCCATGGGGCCTTGCAGGGGTAGCTTGGTTGAATCTTACTGGGTGATGTAATCTTCCCAGGTGCCATGTGGTGAGATTATATGGCTCTGCCTGAAAGAGGTAGATCTCTGTTATGTAGAATAGAATAGACTGGCTCAGGCCTTAATGGCCCATTAACAAAGATGGGGGTGTGTGAGAGTTTCTGCCCCTCTGAATTTCTATTTCTCTTTTAGGGAAAATATTCTGGCTTTTTGGGTATATCCTAAAATATTTCATTTTTCTAGGAGAGTGGTGGGTTTTAACTTCCAACAGTATCTTGCAACAAGTGTAGATTTTTTTTTACTAAAATACACAAACAGGAATAAAATATAGAAATGATGACGTTATTCTCTGTGTGATATTATTTGGCTATATTAAGGCATGCACTAAGTGATACATGCTGTATAACACGTCTATTTAGGATTTTTTATACATGTACAACACTGATCATAAAAATTTAAAAAATCTATTGGATTAGGCTAAAATACAGCATAGTGTGTCACATAATAGTTAACCAAATGTATTCAAGAAGTTCACATGCATATATGAAAAGGTAATAGCTCCCAACTCAGTTTTTCCTAGCTGTTATTATTTTAAATATATCGCCTATGAGTCATACATCAAATCCAGTTATTGATAGTCCTATATTTCCTCTATTTTAAAACTAAACTTAAATTAGTAGAATCACATCTCATAGTAGCAAATATTGTAATTTAATTACTCCTTGTATAAAACGTGTTTCTTCTAAACACTGTTAAAGCTATTTCCCAATTTCAGAGTGTTAATATTTATATGCAATAAGTTCATGGCATTTTTATAATTCCAAAGACTAAAGGAATTTCAGAAGCAAAATCAGGTTAACTATGCAGCAGTGATGATATGCATGATTGTCCACTTACAGCAAGAAATCTTAGTATGCCAATTTTGAGTTGCTTTTTTTCCTACAAATCCTGTTTTTCCAAAGAAAATGGCGAAGTCATTTCAACCCCTTTACAAACTCTGTTTTTAAGAAGTTTAATATACCTTCTCCAAATCTCCTTGTATAGCTTGGTCTGAGACAATTTGCATACGTTTATACCACTGCACCTTAAATGGTTTTATTTTCAGAAAATAGTTGCTCCCATGTTCAAAAATATGCTAAGATCTACCTGAGCTGAATTTACTAGTTGATTAAGTAGTATTATTGGATTAGTAAAAGCCATCTTTTATAATATACTGTATCTTTGTATATTAAACAAAATAAAGCAGTTTTTCATGTTACTGTATATAGTGATGAGAATACTGCCATGCTTTTAATTTTATTATTGGTTTCCAGAAAAAATGCATAAATATATTCTTAAAACAACAGTGGAAAGTCAACTTAAATCCATCAGTATAAACCAAGGGTATTTATTATTATTATTATTAAAGAATGGTAGGTCTGATTTTAAAAACAAAATTAACATATAGGTGAAAAGTGCATCAGCCTCATTTATAATTTACCTTTCTGTGATAGGTCACCTCTACTAGTACTTCTGTCCGAACTGAGGACCAATTTAGTGGTATCAAAGGGAGAAGAATTCATTTCCTATATCTCGCTTTCTAAATACAGTCTTCCCCAGTTCTTTCTTTATGAAAGAAAGGTCTACTATGGCTATTTTCATTTCTAGTTTGGCTTCTCCTCTTTGCTATCTTTCACTCTTCAAATTTCTTCATGAAATTTGAATCATTTTTCACCTTGTTTTGAACAATTATCAGTTGGACAATCATTTACAACTTATTCCAGTAGCAGTGATAAACAGCTCAAGTCATTTAGTCTTAACCCACATTGTATTTATGAGTAGTATTCATAAACTATTTGTTATTCATGTATTAAGGTATTGTTTAGGATTTAACACATTATTATTTAGCTTTGGGGGATGGTGCTTTGCATTGCTTGGTGCCCTTAGCAATTGGCAAACTGCTTTGTTAAGCAGAAATTACACCAAGTTGAGCAGACCATCTGTCTCCTGCTCAGGAATGCCTGACCATAAAGGTGATGAGCAAGACCTGATAGTGATACCAAGTTGCTTAGAAAGGAGGAAGGCTATAGATAAGATAAAGGTCTTAATCTATCTTGTAACCTTTAACTTGTAACCTTTAGCTGATCTGCATTACTAAGACCTCTTGAAGATCTATCTATGCAGAATGTTTCTCTTAATGATAGGTTTACTATGTATGCTTCCACGATTGGTTTTTGGCAATATATGCTTTTCAAAATTGTATAAAAGGGGTCTAATCCAAGCAGAGGTGTGCCCATTTGGAACTTGCTTTTGGTTAACCTCTTTACTTGCAATAAGTGTTTTCCTTTCTACCTGTTTGGTGTGTACATTGGGCCTGCGTGCAGGTAAAACAATCAAGTTTTCTGGGCCCACAACAAGATTTTTATATTTTTTTATATTTTTTTGTAATTTTGAAGATTTAAGAGTGATGTGAAACCCTTGGGATGGTAGGTGGCTTGAGGCCATCTACCCCCCCCCCCCATCTCTTTAACTTTTTAACATATTATTTTAACTTTGCTTTAATTCTATTTTTTGTCTCTGTTTTAAGTACGTTTTATATTACTGTATTTTTTATTGTAAACTGCCCAAACTCATTTAGGTGAGATCGTTGATGTAGAAATTTGTTAAATATTTAGGAATTTAGCGTTTAGGTAATCAGATTATTGCTATTTGTACAAGTATGTTACGACTCTTACAAATATTCTTAATTTTAAAACCAAAGGAATATAGATTAGTATTTATGTTAAATTTAAAACTATATGATTACTGTTTACTTATTTTTACTAGTTTATTTGTTTATCCAATAATATGTTTTTTTTTGTTTTTTTGCAAAATGTTGAATTAGAAAAATGTTCTGATTTAAATTAAGGAGCTTCTGAGTTAAGAGTTTTCATTACCCAATTTAAGAAACAAATTATAAAAGTTATGTTAATTTTATGTATGTTAATTTTGGTATGTAAATACCAGAAATTTTTCTAACCAAATGATCTGAAGTAAAATAATTGATAGAAATAAATTAATAACTCATGCTTACTATATTTGTATATGTGGTATAAAACTTGAAAATTATTTATATTGAATGTCTTTATTTCAGATATTACAAATCAGTAGCATGCTCTTTTCTTATTTAATTCATGTCAACAAAAACTGAAAATACCACAAATTGTGTATTTATTAAACATGCTTGAAAAGTTGTGAACGTAAACACCTACATATTGAGGATAGTCACTTAAAAAGTAATATTTAGTGTTTTTCCTAGATTGACAACATTATGCTTGTGCAATTTGATTATAATAGTATTCATGTATTATAATAACTATTTTGAAAAAAAATAGTGGTTTTGTAAACAGATCTTCTGAATACAGTAGAAGAAAGTTTTTTATTTCACTGTCCTCCTTTGGTTTTGTAGTGCCCAAGGAACATTATCCTGTGTTTGAAGTTAGTAGCGTATCTAATCGAGAACGAAATAATTTTCTCTTTATATTAGAACTCATTTAAGAAATTTAGAAGGGAATCACTACTTTTTTTGAAAAATGTTATCATCCTTCTACAGGCAAAGTGGGAGTTGTCACTTTTGTTACAACTATGTACTTTTCCTACACCAATATTTGCTTGGTTCGTCACAGGTCCACCATAGATGGTAAAAAAATCCTTCTTTACATTAACATTTCCACATACCGTTGAATTACCGTTATCCATTTTTGACAATTTATCCGGTGTTAGATACCAACGGTACATAATTTCATAACATTTTTCTTTTAAATTATAATTTAATGTAAAATTTAAACCCTTCATCCACGTTTTACCCCACATGTTGTTCAAGCATTATAACCAGAATTCTTTGCCCATTGGATCATACAATGCTTCATATACTCATTCTCCAAATTCAATTTTAATATCAATTTAAAAAAACTTAGCCATAATGTATTCATCATTACCACACAATTTCCAGTTTGTTTTTTGTATCTAATTTAAAGCTTTCTTTTAATTGTAAACATGTAAACCAGTGATAGACATGTCCTTCAAATTACAACTCATCTTTGGATTTGGGGGTAGCTTCACCATAATTAAAAAATATTATTTTACCATAAGTACACCAGTCT
>JANHFL010007784.1:2746-23803 GCA_032468155.1 Oxyrhabdium leporinum
TGCTATTTGAGACCACTTCCGGAGTCAAGTAAGGACCCTGTCATGTAGCAAAGTAGGAGAAATACATGTAGAATCTCCAGTTTATTACTATATCCCAGTGTCATATATGGGCAGTCCCACTTTGTCAGATCTAGAACAGGTAACGTATTTTACCAGATTTTAATACAATTGGAGTCTGCATGCAAAGGATAAATTTCATTGTATATTTCTTATTTTCTTATGGTTCATCTAACATTTTTGCCTTAGATGTCTGGGTTACATGCTGTACAGATTACATGCTGTAATATTCTGACAAAGATAAAATGAATCTCTGGAAGACACAAAACTCATGCCGGGCGTAATTTTTCTTTGATTATTAACTTCTTCAATTCACTTCCCTCCAGGTTTATATTACCGTTCTCTTTTCAGGAATTAATGTCCGTGAGGAAAATTAAACAGAACCTAACATGAGGATAAAAGAAGGTAGTAATTTTCTCTCTGTAATACAAAATTGTCACAGCTGAACTTTTTAGAACTTTGATCGTACATGCACATCTTGTGATTATCATATTAAAACTGCATTTGGATGATCCTTTTGAGTTTACACCCACCACAATGTATTCTTTTATGCTCCTATCTTGACTTTCAGTAATGTGTCACACAGACTGAACCCATCAGAATGTCAATCAACAGTATGTACTGGAATTAGAAACTAGCAACTTTTTCCATACCAGTAGTTGGGTTTTCAGGTATGAGGGCAGAGCCAATTTATCAAGACCATTGTGGGCTGGGCTTACTTACTTTTTTAAAATAAATAAATATGCAAGTTCTCATTTTACTATACTCTTTTTCCCCTTTTACTTTGTTTTCAAATGTTATCATTTTATGTGTACTACTGCCAGAAGGCACAAAAGTGACAATAAAGTATCTTTACAAGATTTGTTTATCAGACTGATTATCAGCATCTGTCCCAACTCTTTGGGAGCAAGGGGCACATTTTAAACCTGAAATTTAAGAACAATATCACAAAGAGGGGATGTGTAGTTACAAAGCACTTATTTACCAACAGAAATAAACTATTCCTTAACCTGTTAATTTATCTTAGCTGTTCTTCAGTTTACTTTTTTTTTCTGAATCTGTGAGTGTACTTCCAAATAAAACAGTAGATTTCCAGCATTTTTCTTTTGTAAGATTGTCTTTGGGGATCTATGAGTAGGACTCTGTTTCTGTAGGCCACATTTTGCAGGCAGAATGCCAACATTACGTTAAATGTTGTTTTACTTGAAATAGTTTCAAATGCATGAAACCATTCAGGTTGTGAAACCTGACAGGTGACAAGGGAAGGATCGCTGGATGCCAATGGAGATGTCCCATTGAGATCCAGAAACTAAATCGGTGTTTTCAAACAGGGCAACTTGAAGATGTGAGAACAATGTTTCTCAACCTTAGCGACTTTAAGATTTGTGGACTTCACCTCCCAGGATTCCACACATCTTAAAATTGCCAAAGTTGAGAAACACTGTTTGATTTTCAACGCCAAGAAATTGCCAAGTTTGAAAAACTCTGATGTAGAGCAATGTTAGTCTGTTGGTTGTATCTTTTCTATTTCCTTCTCTCCTACTGCTGCTTCTTCTTCTTATAATGATTGCTTCCTAGGTACCTAGTTCCCCATTGAGTCAGGATCTTGGGAAGCTTCCCCGTGTGGATATACCCTAATTAAGCACATCTTTGTGTGGCTGAATTATGAGTGCTCTCATTTGTTAATGACATCAATGTCATAGGGGGACAGTTGATAAAATAATGAGGCAAGCTGCTGCTGATCTTTCATAAAGCATGTAAATGCTCCTATTGTTTGCTGTCCAAAATAATTCTAGCTCAGTAATTGTTTCATGACACAAGAGGCAATAGAAATCCATTTAGGTAACGGAGATCCTTGAGTTTTGATTAAATTTGACTGTGGCTCATCAGTGCACTTCATGAATAGAAATAAAATTGTCCGTCATGTTTCATTCTTTTAAGCTCTTATTTCAACAACTTCCAGAGAAGGAATTCCTTCAGATATTACTAAACATGGTATCATGTTTTTATAATATTAGTCTGTGGCCTTTTGTACCTGGAACCTGGAACCGGATAGTTATGATATTGACAGTTTAGGGAAGAAGGAAATTCAAAGAGTTTGGTTTTGGATTATGAATGCTATATCATATCTGATTAATGAGTATAAAAGAGAAGTCAGGAAAGTGTCCCTTTTTTAAACTGCTGTAAATAGCTATTACATGTTCTAGTGTACAGGAATATGTACACCAATCAATAAAATAAAAGCAAATTGAAATTTAATCCTTGGGCATTTGCTATAAATATTTCCTCATTCTCCTTTCATCCCTTTAAATGGCCCACACTTCCTTCCAATATCATGCTGGCATTATGGGATAGTGGTGAAAGAATAGCAATAGGATGGGGAAAATCTCAGCTGAAGTCCACTCTTAGTCATGGAAGCCCATAAGGTGGCTTTAAGTCAGCTCTTATGTCTCAGCCCAGTCCAAACCAAAATAGGATAAGAAGTTATCTGTAAGGGTTTATAATCAAATAGAATCTAAATCTAGCAAACAAACGTATATTATAGTGGATGATTTTGTGAAGGCATTTTGGAAATTTGAATCTGAACATCTGGAATTCTTTAAACTAAACTGTAGCTAACAGGATGAACATCACTTAGATAGATTCCACACCCAACTGAAGCACCATTGGCCTGAAATCTTCACTGACAAGAGTTGTGCAGCAAAGATCTTATGACTGCTTAAGTGGTAGAAAGAGGAAGTTCCATTTTAAGTCCCTCCTTAACATTCTCCTTTCTTGAACAATTTTCTGAGACATTTCTGAAACTATATGGAATAAATAAGATTTTTGAGAAGATTCTTTTTAAAAAACAATAAATAAATAAATCTTTTCACAATTACATGAGTGGTTTTATTGGCCACCTTCAAAACCGACTACAATGCAGCTTGTCTATGGTTTGTAAATGAAGAGCATGTTCTATTACATTTGATATGAACTGTCAGGAAACAAAATTGCATTTGCAGTAGATAATGGGAATCGCTTTCATACCCCTTTAAGCCATATATGTTTCATTCTAAATATTCTTGTTTAATAAGGAAGTTTCTGGCATATCATTTCAGACAATTGAGGGCATAAGTCAATGGGATTTCTTTTAAATTTATCTGGTGCATATGACTCAGACTGGGTGGAAATGTCTTTATTCTTTCTGTCATCAGTTTATAGTTTACAGTAACCAACTTGTAAATGAGCTTCAGCTGAACATAATAGTAAGAATTTTAAAATCTCATAAAGAATGTTAAAATTTCGGGCTTGTAGGAATTATCATCTACCACCCAGATAACTACAAACAGTTGCAAAATAGTCTAACAGATAGCTACTAGTTGGGTTTATATAACAAACTTCAATCAGGTTTTAAGCCTACTGTTAATTAATACTGTTTTGTATTGTGGTAGATTTAGTTAGCCATATATTAACTTTTTTAGTTTTAAATGTTTTTACACATTTATCTATATTTTTTTAGTTGTTTGTTTTTATAAAAAACTCAAAAAAAATTCTTTAGCTTTTTAAAGTGTTTTTTAACTTTATATATTTTACATTTTTTCATTTTTAAAATTATTAATTATTTGAATTCCACCTTCCTTATGCTGGTGACCATAATAAAGATTTGATAACCCCATTTCTTTTTTTTAAAAAATATAACTTAGCATATTTAGCAATATAGCCTGCATGGTTTGCTTTTCGGTCGAAGTATTTCCCTGCTATGTGATGCTTGCTCCTACTATTATTTTTATTCACTTTTTCTAAAAACCTGTCTATTTTGCTTTTATTGTAAACTTTTTTATTATTTTAATACAAAATATTAAAATGTGCTGATCTTTGATCAAAAAACTGATAAGAATTCAATAAATATCAAAATATAAGTATTTACTAAAATATATTTGCTTTTATTTTAATAACTAAAAAACAGTCTGTATCTTTCATGGGACAAGTGATTCTAAAAGCTGAAGATGCTGAATCATGAATTAAAAGGAATTAATACATTCTAACTCTTCCAAAGTCCTATATAACTACTTAATTATTAGCAGTTATCACTCACTATAGTCCCTAAGCCCAACCATTTCCTATGCTTCTTACAGATTTTACAGAAATAGCACAGATTTGTTGTTATGAAGTATCCTATGAGAATCTTTAAGCTTTTTCATAGCATAACCCTGTGGCATAACTTGTTGTTTCTTCTATAACTACCTCTGGGCTACAATATAATCCACTGATATAAAATTTTCCCTGTGCACTTAGATGAACATGCTGGTAAGTACAAAAATATGTTCTGCAACACTTGGTGAAATCAAATGATAAAAATGATGAGATTCCTGCAGAAATACGCCTTGAGTGACTAAGCACAGTGTAGGAAGTGGATTTTTTTTTCCTAAAAAAAAATCCTTTGTATTTAAGAGATCAGAACGAACACTGTATCCACAAACATTGGGAAAGATTTTGTTTCTTAGGTTCATAGTAAAGCAAGAGTGCCATCTATTAAACTTTTAAGATATTTTTAATACGTTTTCTAAAGTTTTGATCATACAACGTATGACTTCATTTGCTACTTTTAACTCTGTGTTGTGGTTGATACTTCAGTTTTTTTGCTGTGAGAAAGAATGCAATAGTAGTCATCTTATAATACATTTCTTTTAAAAGAAATAATTTAATCCTTCCTATTGTTTTAGGAAGTGAAAAAATAGAGTGTTTCCTCATAATGCTAAAGATGAGCAAAACTGAGAAGCCAGAAGAGACAAAGGAAATTCATATTTTAACATGTATATATTTTGAGATTCCAAGAATTAGAGAATAAAGTTCATGTGTAGAATTGATAAGAACCTATACTTCTTTCAAAAAACTCATCATGGATTTGTCCTTTCCTATGATTTCATTAATAATAGATGGTAAGAAGGAATAGAACTGGAAACAAGATAGAAAGCTGTAGGACTTCAGATTTTGATAACAGAGGTGATAACAGCATTCTGTAGCAACAGCACTTAGATTCATCATGATATAAAGGAACTAAATTATAGTGTAAGCCACCACTTCCTCAATAATTTTATCCAAATATGGTAGCTTGAGGCTAGCCTATAATTACAAAGAATTTGCAGGTCAAGGAATGCTTTTTTAACCACATTTGACTGCCTACTTCAAGTTTTACAAGTGATTATTTGGGTCTCATGGGCTTTTGAATCTTTAGACTTGCATGAAGTTACTTATTCAAGACTGGGATCAGTCTGGAGAATCTTCCTGGACTTATAGCTCTTGTTCAAGGAGCAGGTAGCAGCAGTGGTCAGGCTGGCCTTTGAAGAAGTTTACTGGGTGTACCAGTTGTGTCCTTTCCTAGATCAGGAGTTACTTCAGACAATTATTCGTGCCATCATTATCTCTTGATTACTACAATACATTCTATATGGAGTTGTTCTTGAAGACCATTTGGAAGCTATAGTTATATAGAATGCCATAGTAAGCACAGCCTATTATTCTGATATGTTATACCCAGTTCATAATCTGCACTAGTTGTCATTTAATTTCTGGATTCAGTTCAAAGCACTGATTTTTAACCTGTAAACTAATTTATGGCATAAGAACTCTTCCCCCTTCCTATTTGTCTAGTAGTGATTTCTGTCTATCCTCTGAGAGTTCATTTCAATTAAGCAATATCACATATTCCACCTTGGCAATGTACCTTCTCTGTTGCAGTTCCTTCCCTCTAAAACATGAGTGTCAAACTTGCCATGTCACATTGCCGTTACTTGATATTTTGAGATATTTTTCCCTTTCGTGGAGCTGGCGTGGGTGTGGTCTGTGTGTGATGTATCTGGCCTGCAGGCCGGCAGTTTAATACCCCTGCTCTAACACAACAACTCTCAGGAGATCAGTATGGCTCATACCTCATTCCTGAAGTTATTAAAACCATGGCTATGCCCCCAGCTTGGGATTAGGATAGGTGCTAAGCCTTTGCTAGTTTGAACTGGTCTGAGGTACAGTGTTATTTCTTCTGGATAAGTGGATAAATAATTGTCTGATTTTCTTTTTCTTTGTTTAAATTAGTAAACCACCCAGAGTCTTTGGGGAGCCATGTGACCTCCAAAATAAATAATAAATATCCTCATTCAATCCTCATGCATTAATCACTTGAACCTCGTGATCATCATCATGGTGATCATCTCCCTCATAGGAGGAAAGTACAAAAATAATGTTAGAACGTGTTACTTCACAAAAAAATTAATAAAAGCTTGCGATCAATTTCCAGCACATCATTAACTGAGTTTAATCATAATCTGAAATAAACACATGTCCATCATCCAACAAAAATTATATATTATTTTAAATAATAATTTAAAAATAAATAAATTAATTAAGTTTCCATCTTGATAGAAGGAATGCCACAAAGTATGGGGGGGGGGGGAGGGAAACATTTTTTGCAGTGTAAAATGTCAGGAAAAAAGCTTCCACTAATCTAATGTCTTCCAGATCTGATGACTGTCAGCTTTGAAGCTTGCAGGGATTGGCAACCTGTCAGAAGTCTCAAAAAAGTTGACATGATGGTCAGGATTGTGTGATTTAATCCCGGTTCTGATGTACATAAAAAAAGGAGGCAGGGCTTTGATTGCAAACTAAGCCTACCAATTTGACTCTTTTTGACACCCCTCAAACAGCTATTGATGTCTCTATAGCATGGTCATATAGATTCCCTGAAACTAGCCAATAATTCTTCTGTAGAATTATTGCTTCAAAGCAGGCAATCATAACTCAGCTTAATAAACTAGCATATGAAAAACTTTCCAATACTTCCTTTCCAGAATACACAGTTTTGAATGCAGTGTGGAATACTTCCATAAGTAAGCATACTTGTCCTAATTTAGATGGGAAATAGAAAACAATGATTGCCAGATTCAAAACAAAGCCACTACCTTACATTAACTTTAGTATTATAGTTCAAAACGCTGATTTGTTCTGACATGGATGACATGATGATGATGGTCATGATTTTAATTTGTTGTGGCTCATGTGGCTACCCACGCCAAAAGATTAAAACAGTTGAAAATAGCAAAAGAACAGCATGGGCTAAAAAGCAACCATAACAATGGAAAAAACCTCTTAACAGTAGCTTCACAAAGAGTAGCCAGGAAATAAAATCAGGACTTAAGGGTCTTCTAGAATCGCAAGGGAGTGTTGCCATACATATTTCTAGAGGGATGTTGTTCTAGAGGGCAAGGACTGCATGTTTTCTTGGTCCCACAAGATTTAATTGAATGGACCTGGAGCACTACAACTCTGAACAAATTGGAAGTGTTCAGATAATTACATGCTCAGATCAGGCAAGCATCTATTGTAAAATGGAAACTTCCAAATTATATTATATTAGACCCAACTTCCATTTGGATCCAAAGGACAGACAGGTGCTTTTAACATAGACAAGGCTCCTTTTTATTTTCACTTTATTAAACTCAAATATAATATAATATAAAATGTTCTTGATTAGGATTCTAGAACTGCACAGTGTCTTTGGGATCAATTCAATATGACTGAATTCTAACTTTTAAAAAAAGGTCAGATTCCCCCCAGAATAAAAAAAATATATATTACATTATCTATACTTGGACAAAGTACCCTAAGCATAAAACAAGAAGTTAGAAAGTGCTGAAAAGCAATAATATAAGTGTCAGGGTTCCATCAAAGTTCTGCTCGTCCATTCAGCACTCAGGCACGATTAGATTCAAGTAAAAATTTATTAGAAAAACCATGTTGGCACATCTGTGAAAAACCTGAATCTGAAACTCCAGGTTTTCCCCTCCCCAAGAGAAATCAAATATCCACCTCCCCAGTGATCACATGGCCCAATCCACTTCCAGGTCAAACAGATGCTTTCCTTCTGGCACTCTTCTTCCAGGTGCAAAGAATCCTTGACTCTCTGGGGAAGAATGTTGTTGTGTCTATACTCCCCTGCTGCATGTGAATATCCTCCCTCCCAATATCCCAGGCACTAAAACGTGGCAGCCACAGAGGCCTTTTACAAATATGGCTTCCAAGGCTGACAATAAGTATATCATATCCATTGACTTCATATCAGCTCACAAAACAAATTTGTAACATACTATAAAATAATTATATTTTATAAAATGGATTAATCTTTAGCTTAGTTTTAAAAATGTTACAAACATATAGTACATTGCAAATAGAAGTGAAATTTAATCTCCTAAATAATATTTACAACTTTCTGTTAAGCTAAAATGAGTAAAATATAAATACTGCGAATTAAGATAACACTAAATGGATTCACCTCTCTACATTCCACTGCTTTATATTTGCTTTTATCTAAACTCCATTCCAAATCTTGAAAACATTAATTAGCTATGCTAATCTTTAGAAAATGAAATAAAACCAATATTCTCTCAACTATTCCACACTTCAAGGAACTTTGCCAGCAAAAGACATTCAACACTTAATTGCAGTCTTATATAGTTTGCATTACATCTTTAGAAGTTGCACAATATATGATAATTGGAGGCTGAGGATGGGGTGGGGGGGGGAACAACTTAAAATGAAGTCAGTTTTTATCTGCCAGATTTGTGGTGAATGCTTAAATATAGAAAGAAACTGGCATCAATATGCAATGCTCTGTATGCCTAATGAAATCCTTCCTATTTAACAAATGTATAGTCAAAAGATTCCTTCTAGTTGTCATTGACTCCCTTTGTACTTCATTGACAAAGGATAAAAAGATAAATTCTTCAGATCCCTACAATATTGCAGTCCATTGGGATTGGAATTGCAATATTTCTATCCCATCCCATCCTATCCTATCCTATCCTATCCTATCCTATAGTTGCCAAGTTTGAAAAACACTGCTTTATGACATCATTTGATGGAGCTGGTGTCCTTCAGTTACAAAATTCCTGTATCACTACCAGATCTGTACTGCAAAAATGTTTAATGTTAGTGAAGAGATAATGAAGACTCTAACAAACAGCTATATCACAATAGTTGGTCAAAACAGATCATTTCCTTCGAAGCTCTTTTTAAACGATATATTGCTTGATTTGGACATTTCAGTCAGATTTTATCAAATACCATTTGTCAAATGTCAGGGTTTTTTTAAATCAAATATCCATTCACATATCTTTAAACGATTGCTAGCTTTAACACTTCTCCTTGCTTTTCCTTTTGGTTGAATATTTGCAATGATTAATAGTTGTACACCATATATCACTATCTGAGCTGACCTGCTGTGGTGGTTTGTTACAGATTGAATTGACTCCAAAGACCATCTGATAGATTAGCCCTTTCAAACAAGCAATCAAATTCAAACTTATATCTAGCCTCTATTGAAAGGTTATCTGCCACAATAAATATGATTAGCCTTGACAAGCCACTTATATGTGTGAGTGTACTGTATATACTATATCTGATAGTTGTAGATACAGAAGATTTTTTTTATATATATTTTTCAAATTCCAAAGACCAAGACAAAAATCACCATGGAGGGGGGTGGAACCATGTTTTGGCCTTTTAAAGATAGAGATAAAGGCCAATACAAGTCATAGAAACATTGATACAATGTTACTATGACTTGTATTTGCTTTTATCTCCATCTTTGAAAGACCAAAACATACATGCAAATATTGCATGTTAACTATTATCAGATTTTGCAGAAATAAGACTGATTAAGAATGAAAACACTTTAATTCTGATTACCTTAATTTCTTGTAAAGTTCACAGCAGATTCCATACCTGAACTGGGGATTATTCACTTTGCAGTTTCTAAATCCAGGTATGGGGTAACTTCTATCAATTGTCATGTTTAAAGACAAATCTGTGCTGAGTATTTGCCACAATATTTGATAAATATGCAAGAGGATTTTTAAAGTATTTCTTAATTAGAATTATCTTAATAGCTTTATGCATAGACACCTTACAAGCCAGTGGGTCCTATCTGGACTGTAAATATATAGATGACTGACAGATGGCAGAAAGGAGTTAGATTTTTCTGTATGCCTTTGCTACCATCTAGTGAGCATATGGATATTTGCAGTGCAGATATGATAGCACACTATATGGAACTATTTGGAGAATGAAGAATCCCTGTTTCCAGGAATGTTCTTTACCATTAGTCCACAGTCCAAGGACACCAGGAAAAAAAGAGTCCACTTCGTTAAAGGAAGAAAGATAATGAATAAAAGGCAGTTATTTGAAGCTTTCAAATGGCTAAGAAACAAATGTGATAAAGACTACATTGAGCCTAATTATGTTCAGGACTGAAAGCTTTTTGAGTGCTGGCAACAGTATTTTATGCATTAAAAAAGAGGAAATGTGTTGGCAAAAAAGACAAAGATAGCAACAATACCATCCCAAAAAGGGGAAAGAGGAAATAGTTTTGCAGAAAATTTATTTACAGCATACACATAGAAATGCTAGTTTTGAAATAAAGTTCAACTGTGAACCATACTAAAGTAACTCTTAATTATCTCAGTTTACAATTAAAATTAAGTATCTAGATCAAATTTTTTTTAGATAAAAGTTATGACATGTACAACAAGAAAATGAAACTTTAACTGGGTGTACCATTTAGCTGCTAGTACACTAATTGCTGTTTTCCTTTGATCTCCTAACCTATCATAACTGACAACATAAATAGTATTAAAAAAAACACAGAGCAAACCTAATTCTGTTTGAATTTGGAAATCAACAATGTAAAAAGTATAAACTAATATTAGCTGAAGGCAACCACACATGTATTGGTATCAAGATGGGACTACAGTTCGAAAAGACTTATTACATTAACACAAACTTAAAGCCATGTCTGCCCAACTAGACTTTTGTTAAAGTTATCAACATTTTTCTTCAATTCCTTCTAAAAGAAAACATTTCCATGGAACAGCTTTTCAATATTTCCTGTTACCCAACCCCCACCTGATTTCCATGCTATATATAAAGACAGGAAAAAATGTTCAGCCCTTACTAAATCCAAGTAATTCTGTATAACTTCTATAAGTAAAATATGTTTCTTGAATCAAGAAAAGGACTTATATGTAGTCCTCGACTTACCATCATTCATTTAGTGACTGTTTGAAGTTATAACAGCATTGAAAAAAAGTGACTTATGACCACTTTTCACACTTACCACTGCGGCAACATCCTCATACAGTTGCAGAGTTCCCGGGTCATGTGGTCACCTTTTGCAAACTTCTGACGCAGTCAATGGGGAAGCCAGATTTATTTAAGAACAATGTTACCAACTTAATAACTGCTGCAATTCACTTAACAACTGTGGCAAAAAAGTCATAAAATGGGCCAAAATTCATTAAACAACAGTCTTGCTTAGCAACAGATATTTTGGGCTCAATTGTGGTTGTACATTGAAGACTACCTGCATTATTCAAATACATTAGATTGAATGCCATTCTGATACCTTTTTCTCCATGAAAGAGACTTTTTCTTTTCTCTCTTATCTGGGTGCTTGAGGACATGTTTTGAATTCTTCTCAACATTTTTTAACTGAGTGCAGTGGTATCTGCAAGGAAGGAACTGAATTTGCAATGCCACATCCCCCATCTTGCCTGTTCCGTGATTTCTCTATCCTTTTGTGCCATTGGTTGGCATTATTGTTGAAGCTGATGGAGGAGGGTCCTGCTCATGCAGTTATTTTCTGTGACACAGCCTCACACAACTCTAAGACTTTGGTGGTTGCTCTCTCTCCCTCTCTCTCTCTCTCTCTCTCTCTCTCTTTCTCTCTCTCTCTCTCTCTCTCACACACACACATCTTTGAATACTAAATAACAGAAATTGATTAAAATCCATCAGTGACATTTTAACTGAAATTATCTTCTCTGTAGAAATAAAATGGATAACAAATTCTATTTCATTGTGATATATGAAAATTGGTAGAAAAATAAATTTAGAGGGTTTTTTTCTTTTACAGCTATATTTTCATAACTACGTTTAGGGCTATAGTTTTTGAAATGTCAATAGGATGACAATCTACCATTGTTAACCAAACTATAGACAATACTATACCCTATTACTCATAAAAAGCAACAACATAAAGTTCATATAGACATTTTCTGCACCCACTGTCTGCCTAGATATTAAATATACTCTTGTCAGCAATAACAACTTATGTCTGGTTGACATCAGCATTTGCGATACATATATATTTATGGAAAACCTAATAATAACTGTTCACCATTTTATCCTTGCATATAAAATGTAAGCGAAATTTCCTAGAAAACTGTGCATGATATAATAGTGAATAGTGAAGGAGGGGAGATCTTTGACCTCTGATTAGTTAATTTTATGAAGAATGTTTCTAGTTCTGAAGTGATACATCTGAAGACAAAGGACCCAAAGAAAGTCTCAAAAGAAAAAATGTACTGAGATTCTCATTTCTCAGCAGACTTTGCATGTGACTATCATATGATTTGATAGTTGAAAGCAAAATTAGTTTCCAAACAACAATTTGCTTTGGAACAGATATGCTAGTACATTGGGGTTGCACAAAAAAAACCAAACCACTGCCCTTGAGAATGCTCCTTAAATTATACAATGTGATATATTGTATTGGTTTCACAATTCAAAATGTTGTTTTTGCTTCATGCATGAAGCTTCATCCATGTACACAATCTATGATGCAGCTCATGAAAAGAGCAAAGGTATTTCTAATTGTATATAAGCTTCCATATAGTTAGAATTGCATTTCAAGGAAAACTGGATATGTTGTGTTATTTATGCATTGTTAGTTAACTAGAGTCAGTTAACTAGGTTAAGATGGGCAGCAATACAAAATATTTACATAGATAGATAAATAAATAATATCAATTTGGAAATCAATTTGGAAATCATATTGTTCAACTAAATGTAATATAGGGTTTCTAAGCTCTGAGGACACTCCAATAAATGGAAGAACATTTAACTCAATTAAAATATAGTTTTTTTAAAAAAACTACAACATGGATTCTCAGGACCAGAATAGAATAATGAGAGCAATAAACCAACAATAAACTATCAGAAACAACAACAAACTTTTCATAATACAGTACTAGAGTCCAGCTCCATTAATAACATTTGTTTGACAAATATGCTTATATACAGAGGTTACATTGCATGTTTATTTACAACAGAAATGAAATGTTGGATTGCCTTCTGACTTTTTAAATAGCGCCAATATAAATTCAAATTCATTTGCCAATTCTGAATGTAACCTTGGTTTGGTTATCCTGGTAGATGACTCGCTGAAGCAAAAACTTTAAAAGTGCTCTTGCCATATGAGTAGTTATTATGATGACATTGAAATATGCATAACCCAAGGAAAAACATGAGACCCCTGGTGGAAAATTTAATGTTGATTATAATTGTCTCAATGTTCCAAAATATGCTGCTGTTAAAAATATATTGTCTTTCATTTTTAAAAATGAAGAAATTAAGCACATATTTCCTACATTCATGCAAGTAAGAGCCGTAAGTGTAAGAAATGCAAATAAGGCCATACAACTGATGCTATGAACACCTTTGTGTCAGTGGACACATTTTGTGATGCCTGCCAGACTCTCTGCCCCCACCTGATACCTGAGTTTTTTAAAATTACTTTAATTAAAAATGGAATGAAATGAAAGCCATCTTGCTGTAAACAAAGCAATTATATTGAATCCCAAAAATGAATCTGGGCTATGACATATTCTTAAACAATAATGATGCTAGGTAGATGCTCTCCTGCACTTTATTGGAAATATGCACACTTGTTCAGAAAAAGAGTTAAAAGTAATTTGAATGGCATCCTGAGTGATGAAAATGCATGATGGGAACATCCTCCTTTATTTAATCTTATGATAAATTAGTGGCTCTGAGTCTGGCTATGATGACATTAAAGTGAACTGGGAATGGGCAACCATTTAGCCTTGACAGTGATTTCCTTTTTTGTGCCCATAAAAGTTTCCCAAATTCCAAATATGGCCACTAATCCAAAACTAAGATTAGCAATCTGTAGTGATAGCAGTAACAAACTGATTAATATTAAAATATTCTCCACCTAGTCTGGGATATAGACTTCATGGTCTTCATGTTGCAAATCTATAATCTCCTGTTCTTTTTAATTGGAGTGCTGAGAATTATAATTTAACAACTTCTGAAGCCATATACCTTTCCCATAACACATATGGGTGCTATTGGATCTTTGGTATTTTCTGACTTTGCTATGCTTCTTGAAAATGAACCAGGCTAGGTAGCATTATCACTGCATAGGGCAGTTTGCTGGCTGATTATATATGATAGTTTTTGGATAATCAGGAGCCACAGATATGTTCAATTCCCTTTAGATAGAGAGTTCTGAACTCATCATGTTAATCCCATACTTGAAATCCCATTCTACCTGTCTGGTAGCCCTCACACACTGTTCTTTCCAAAAACAGAAGTTGAAATCTAAAATATGAAGAGGCATACTAGAGCAAGACCCTCTCAAAGTGAAAATTGTGCTTTAAAAAAAAAATGATGGTGAAGGAAAATGGAACAGACAATGCCATTTTTCTTTCAGAGCAAACCCCCAAGATTCATGAATGGCCATCTTCATTTTTGACAATGAATACATTTCACTCGTGTGTATGCTTGTGCGGGTAACTATATTTCATTCCTCTCCTATTTCCATTCTGGGAAATAGCCTCATAAAAAGGAAAATATTTTCAGGGATATGCCTGTGAACAACTAAGCATGAGAAACATGATGGATACCACAAGTTACCACACTGAGCAACCCCAGGGACTTTGCTTCTCAGGGCCATGCAATGAAACTGTCATAAAGATTTCCCACCAATGAATGCTTATATTTTTGGCTGCTCTCCAAAAATTAATCATCAGTGACAGTAAATTGAACCATGGTGTTTTCATTTGCATCAGAAAGAAAGCAAAAGAATAGAAATTCATTCAAGTCTACAGGAAACAAAAGATCACATATGTACAAACCATTCCAGCAAGATAAGTAGGAACTATTGATATATTCCATATGGGGAGGCAATCTCTCCTAAAATGGTATCTTTTAATATTCAACGATATCTGGAACAGAAGAAGGAAAATTCTTTCTATTGGTCTGAGCAAAGATTAAATAGAAAATGTGAGATAATGTTTTTTTATTAATAATTAGCTATATGTTCTTTATTCGATAAATGTTTTGTGTAAAAAATTGCTATATCACTATATCAGCTGGCTGGTGCACACCTCAAACAAGAGCTCTGATTCACCTGAACATTTTTGCTTCTGATCATCCATTTCACTTCTTCTTTCAAGCTCCACTTCAAAAGAGCTTCCTCAATTGTGAGTCCATTTCTAGAATATAGTTGTCAAGAAGCCACACCTGGTCCCAACTGGAAATATTTTCAGCATTCAACTATAGTCTTTTCTTAGACATTTTTATAATTTAATAATTGGCCTGATTTTAAGGGCCTGCACTTTTGAGATAGTAGGTCTTGTCCATCTTATTTATTTCTGGTGTGTGTATGTGTGAGAAAGAAAGAGAGAAAGAGAAAGAGAAAAAAAGAGAGAGAGAGAGAGAGAGAGATTATGGCCAGATTTACTAAAGAAACATTTGAGGAACTGTGCCATATAAATTTAACATTATAGTTTGATTCCTAGTCCGACTAACTTCACAAAATTATTTAAATAAAACAAGAACAACAAGAAAAATACAAAGTATTCCACTATATTTTGCTTCAAGCTGTCTGGACAAAATAATATTAATTGAGCATTAATTATTCATTTCTTAAATTTGCATAAATGAGCATATTATCTAAAACTCCTAGAGCCATGATGCCGAACCTATGGCACGCGTGCCGGAGGTGGAATGCAGAGCCATCTCTCCAAGCATGCCATCTGTTGCCTGTTGCTCTTCTGGGTTCTGGCGTGCACATACTTGTGCCAGCCAGTTGATCTTCATGTGCATGGGAGCACCATAAGAGAAGCTCCCCTGCGTGCATGCTTGTGCCGGCCAGCTGGTCTTCATGTGCTCATGCGTGTAAGAAACCAGAAGACCTGGTGGCCAGCACGCATGTGAGCACTGGGAAGCTGAGCTTCTGGTTTCCAGCGCTCCCACACAGCGTGCTAAAGAGCTGCTCTTCCGGTTTCCGGTGCACATGTGTGTGTGCATGCGCGCTCCCGTTTTGGAACTCGGTGCTGAAAAGATTCTCCACCAGTGTCCTAGAGGAATATAAAACTATTTTTGGTAATATATCAATCTCCTTTCTGTTCTGCCTTTTTTTCTGGCATTATCAGCAGCACACCTTAATATATAGGCGAAAGTCCCATAGATAAATTATGTACCTCACAAATACAGAATTCCACATCCATCCATCCATCCATGTTAATTTTAAAGAAGGAAACAAGAGAAATAAAATTAAGAGAATTAATTAACCAATACTTTAACACAAGACAAATATCTTATCTTAGATACTTCAGAAATGTGGTAACAAATTTTGGTTGTGGAGCACATCTCCCATTCTTTTTCCATTTCTTATTCAACCTTTTTTAAAGCAAATTTATATTCCTTTGGTATATAAATTTAAGTATTAATGGAATTGTATTAATGGAAAAGTATTAATGAACATATTTTGCAAATGCATTAGTCAAACGTTTAGGCTTGATATCAAATAAGTCAGATTCAGTAATGTTTCATTAATTAACTGGATTAAAAAATCTTTTGAATTTCTAATTACTTGAAATGTAAGTGAATCACCCCAATATTATATAAAATATTTTATTAAGCATAACAATTTATCCTGAAAGGCTTGAAAAAAGTTTGGAAATTTTTTTGGAGTTGAATCAATAAATCTTATTAGAATTCTTATAGCACACAATTTAAATTTATTTCAGTGGATCAAGAAATGTTCACACAGACAATCCAAAGGTTGTACTCCACTCTACTAAAAAATATACAAATTATAACCTTTCTAGATTTTTTGGCAGAGTCATGAGTAAATTGGTATGCATTGCAATTTTTGGTGGCAATGTCTGATTACTCTGACATTTTGTTTAATAGTTTTTTTTTCTTTAATGGTAAAATTGTGCAACAATGTTTCATACTTAATCCTACCTTTTAGTTTATTACCCATATTTCCTAACATATATATATTAATGCAACATAGCAATATGTATTTAACCAATTTCTTCCATGGCAGATTTCTTACTGCAAAAGATTGGAAAATTAAATATATTTATATTGGTTGAAATACAAATTGATTGTACTTAAAACTGTAGGAAATCATTCTGGCTGAAATATTAATATGACAAAATATTTAGATAATAAAAATAATGAATGACTAATAGTTTCATCTTATAAATTAAGTATATGGATATATAATCGCTATCCTTTCCTTAGGATCATATCTATTGTCATTTCCCAAAATGTTTATCATTTATTTCCCAGGGTTTTTTTTAATTTAAAGTTGTTATACTTTGTTTTGTATTTCAATGGAAGAATAGCAAGTTTTATTCATCCTCACCAATCACCCAATCTTAGTTTTAGATGAGGTACTCCAGAGAAATCTGATATTGACCTAATTTTACCTTCTGCTTCTCCCAGAAAGGTTCTGCAACTAAAATATAAAGTGATAGACATGTATCTAACCGCTAGGTGCAAGAACTTATATTTTGTTTACATCCAAAGCACTATAGCAATTTTTATTGTAAAGCAATTACCATTGAACATATCTATGTAATTTTGTTGGCAAAAATACAAAAGTGCTTTATTACTACTTAAATGCTTCTAGTAGTCAATAAAATTAACAAGTTTTCTCATATTTATTGACATTGTAAATACAGTTTTTTTTTTAAAAAAACAAAATATACAATAGGGAAATGGTTTGTATATAACATGGAATGTTGGAGAGAGGGAGCTATATATTATGTACATCATATTTTTATTAGTCAAAGATGTTATAATAGTATCTATTTTTAACTGATAATCTCTTACTTTCAAAGCAAAGTTTTTTGGTTTTGTCTATTAGGAGCCATGGTGGTGCAATGGTTAGATTGTAGTATTGCAGGTAAACTCTGCCCACAGCCTGGAGTTCAGTCTTAACTGGCTCAAGGTTGACTCAGCCTTCCATCTTTCCGAGGTCAGTAAAATGAGAACCCAGATTGTTCAGGGCAATACTATAAACTGCTGATAATATAAACCACTCAGAGAGTGCTGTAAAACACTATGAACCAGTATATAAGTCTAAGTGCTATTGCTATTGCTATTATTTATTTAGTCCATTAGTTGTCCAGCTTGTCTTAACAAAATGAATGCATTAAGTACTATACAAGTACATACACATTTAGCAATTGTCCTGTACAAGTATGTTCAAGAATCTAAAATGAAAGACCTTTGACATTTTTGCTTGGCCCCAAAATCTTTTCATTAGCCTTGCTTGAACAAACTCATTTCCTGTCAAACACACTTCTATACCAAAGAAAATACTTACTTTTTTTGCACAAGGATCTTCCTGTTTATGCATTCCTAAGCTGTGGTGTAAGTCATTTCATAATATACTATTTGTATAGGAGTATTACATATGGCAATTTGCTGATTGCTATGCTTCCTGTAATTTCTTTCTGTAAAGAAAGCAGATTTATCTTGAGGTGCTGCTTTTCAGAAAGCAAAATAGTTAATAATTTCTTCAAAGTTTCTAAGATGTTTAGCAGAAAATTAACTTCAAGCAAGTTTTGCAATTTTATCATATGTCAAATAGATCATTACTATTTGATGGACTACTAGACCCTAATGGTTTCCCCCAACCATCCCATCCTATTGATTAAATCAGTGTTCTCAAAATACTTATTAATTCATCAAATATTGTAGAGAACCAAAAAAAAGACTTTGGTGAAGAAATGTAGCAGTTAGGAAAAATGAATTATCCCTGGAAAGGAAAAAAAAAAGACTAAGAAAATATTTAAAGCAATTTCCCCTTAACTGTCTTTGGTAAGAGGGTGATGGGATATTGGAAACACTATGAGGTTTCCAAGTGTTTGTTACTATAAAAACTCCTTAATTTCACAACATATAGACAGACTCTACCATAGTTTCAGCTGGGAAACTGAGCATCCTATAGCATGCCAAGTTGAAAAATGCCAGAGAATTCCTGGAAGCTTGGCACTCAGATGAATTGGTCATCAACAGGCACATAGAGATAAACCACATGTACAAATCAAAAAGCCCTAAAGGAAACAAAAAGATCAAAGCGCCTCCTCATCAGCAATCAATACCAATATGAACAGAGATTAACACCAAAATTAAATTAGACTAACAATCAAGAAGTAAACAATACTCCAATCAAGGAACTACCAACTCAGGACAAACAAGCTAACGGTAAACAACAATCTAAACAAGGAACCACTTAGAACAATCCCACCAACACTGACAGGGCAGACCACTACTATATATGAAGAACAGCAAAGCCCATTCCCTTCTAGCATTCATAATGTTACCTACCAGACCTCTGCAAGAAAATAATCTCAAAACTCAAAAAGCACTAAGAAGAATACAGTTTGGTAGTATAGTTATAGAGTAGAAGTCCAATATTTCTTGTAGAATCTATTTCCTGTTCAGGCCTATTTAAAAGGCTGACAAATGTGTTGTAGTGCTGGTGGTAGCTGTTTTGATTGATTGATTGATTAGTCTGAGGAACCAAGAAATAATCTGTTACAAAGGTTGGATGCTATTCAAATGGTTAGACTTGCAAACAAAATGTCACAGTCCACAGCAGGTATACCTAAGCATTTTGGTTTAGATAGATCATTCTATTCTATCACTGTTTCAGGAGAACTAGCCTTCCAGAAAACCAGACAAGATATAATAGTTTTTCAAATGCCAACCGGTGGTAGATAATTTATCTGTATTTCAGAGCAGAAAAAGAATAATTTGCCATGAAAAGTCTACACCAAGCATTGCTAAAGGTTCATTTAGAATGAATATGGAAGTTATCTTAAAAGCTCAGGATTTCATGAGGGACATAACTGCCTTCATAATTACTGTGCATAATTTATGTAATCATTTATCATCTGTACTGAATTACTGAATTCTTAACATACAAATCGTATGTCAAGCGTTTGCAGAAATACCTCTTCTGATCAGTAAAAACTGACTGTTGGAATAATGTTAATGGGAAAAAAGCTAATATATCTTGGGATATGAACATTAGAGTAAACATACAGCAGATAAGCAAATAGTAAATCAAATCAAACAGTAGTATTTCACTGTTGTCTCACCTAATTATCACTCTTGGATAAAAAAATTGTACCTTAAATACAAAAATTAAAAATGTAATCATTCAGAACGCAGGGAGCAAAGCCACAAATGATGATTCAAAATGAGCCTCATCAGTTAGAGAAGCCTTATTACATTTTGCATCTACTATTTCATGATATTTCAATCATATTGTGCTTTCTCTTTTCTGTTCCTAATCATTTTAGAGAAACAAAGTGGTGAAGAGAGGGGGCTAGGAGGGGGGAAGAGGTGCAGGATCATAAACAGTTCTTTACCACAGTTTCAGCCGTCATGCCTCGTGATGCATTAAATGTAGCTCTTGCCTCTGAAAGCCACATTCCTGATGTCTCAATTGTGGTGGCATGTAAAATGCAAGAACAGCAGTCTATCAGTGACTCACAGCAAGACAGGAACTCTCAGCAGATCCACCCTTCCTTCCTGAACTCCATCAGATGAATCATGCTAAAAAGCAAAAGCAAAAGCAAAGAGAAACTGAGAAAGCACAGCATCGCTTGGTTAAGCTTAGACATGCTGAGAGGTTCACTTTTTACAGTGGACGTCTGTGTGGTTATCTATTATATATGTATATAAAGACGACCCACCTTGAAAAGAGGCCCTATCACATTTTTGAGCGCATGTGATCAAATTAAGCCCCACCCACAATTAGCTCTAATTAAGACCCCATCCACAATTAGCTCTAATTAAGATCCCACCCACCCCGGGGTGGGATGGGGCAGGGCAAGACGCACAGGTAAT
>JANHFL010007784.1:23903-37534 GCA_032468155.1 Oxyrhabdium leporinum
GTTTTCACCTCCAGTACCCTAATCATCTTTGTTCTTCTTTTCTGCACTCTTTCTAGAGTCTCAAAATCTTTTTTTTTACATCATGGCGACCAAAACTGGATGTAGTATTCCAAGTGTGGCCTTACCAAGGCATTATAAAGTGGTATTAACACTTCATGTGATCCTGATTCTATCCCTCTGTTTATGCAGCCTAGAACTGTGTTGGCTTTTTTGGCAGCTGCAGCACACTGCTGGCTCATTGTTAAATGATTGTCCACCAGGACTCCAAGACTCCTTCTCACTGTTACTACTATTGAGCGATGTACTACCTGTACATTTTGTTTTTCTTGCCTAAATGTAGAACCTTACTTTTTTCACCATTGAATTTTATTTTGATAGATAGCGCCCAATAATTTTTATATGCATTTAACATGATTATCTGGAAGCTAAAAACTAAGGAAGCAAATAAGTTGTATATATTACTAGACTAAAGACCCACAGTATCTTTCTTCTTCAGTATTCACCCAAACGTATTATATCTTCCTTTGGTATATAAATAGTGTTATTCTAGTTTATAACAGTACAACCATTTGGTTGATTGCAATCACAAATCTCATTAACAGAACAGAATAATAGAGTTGGAAGGGATCTTGGAAATTTTCTAATCCAATGTCCTGCTCAAGCAGGAAATTCTATATCATTTCAGACAAATGGTTGTCCATGGCTCCTTCTTAAAAAACCTACAGTATTGGAGCAACCACAACTTCTAGAGGGCAAGTTATTCCACTGATTAATCGCTCTCTCAGAAAAGTTCTCCTTAATTCTAGGTTGGTTCTCTCCTTGATTAGTTTCCACCCATTGCTTCTTGTCCTACCTTCTGGTGCTTTGGAGAATCGATTGATCCCTTCTTCCTTGTGGCAGCCCCTTGAATATTGGAACATTGCTATCATGTCAACCCTAGTCCTTTTTTAATATATTAAAACTAGACATACTAGTTTTAACCATTCTTCATATGGTTTAGCCTACTGCCCCACTTGTTGCTCTTCTCTGTACTCTTTCTTGCAGCTCAATATCTTTTTTATATTGTGGTGACCAAAACTGGATGCAATATTCCAAGTGCAGTCTTACCAAGGCATTATATAGTGGTACTAACACTTTTTGTGATCTTGATTCTATCCCTCTATTAATGCAGCTTAGGACTGTGTTAGTTTTTTTGGCAGCTGCAGCACACTGCTGGCTCATATTTAAGTGATTGTCCACTAGAACGCCAAATTCCCTCTTGCAGTTACGATTATTGAGCCAGATATTACCTATTCTATACCTGTGCATTTGGTTTTTTTCTTATCTAAATGTAGAGCCTTACTTTTTTTTACCATTTAATTTAATTTTGTTAGAAAGGGCCCAGTGTTCAAGTCTGTCAATATCCCTCTTATCTTGAGCCTATGTTCTGGAGTGTTGGCTATTCCTGTCAGCTTGGTGTCATCTGCAAATTTGATGAGTTTCCCTTCTATCCCCTTGTCTACATCATTGATGAAGATATTGCAAAGTACTGAGCCTAAGACAAACACTTGGAGCACCCCAGTCCATACGTTCCTCCAGATATCTCCATCTTCAATTTTGCTTATTTCAAATATGTAGAACCTATAAGTTTTAGATTTCACCAATAGTACAACTACTGGATACAGTGAGTAGAATTCTGAAACTTGTCATTGCCTTACACCTGGAAAAATTAATACATATGGCTTATGTAATCATAAAGCATCAGGATAATGTTTTGCAGAATAATGCTTTTGGACCATGGATAAAATTACTCATGAACATTGGCCACACAGACTTGGGAGACTGGGAACTGTAGTCCAAAATATGTGGAAGATGTCAGTTTACATATTCTGGTTATGGGTCTTTATTAGTTGCATGGATTTTAACCAGCTGTTGAATGAAGAAAGGGAAGAAATATTTCAACTAACTTGCAGCAAAATGTTATCAGAAAATTATGCTTCAATTTGTGGTTGGCTAGCTGGTTGAAAACTTGTCCATTTCTAGAATATGTTTGTCTGTTTGTTTGCATTATACTGTTGTCTTCTTCCAAGGAACATTACAATGTTTTTGAATGTGCTTGGTCCACAACAGATCAATTAATGAATGGTCTTTCCACCTTGCCCTTGAAGACCTTGAAGATAAAAATATTTGACAGTGTTGTGGTTAAAAATGCAAGAACAACATGTTGCCACTCCTGATTTATAGAATACTTAACATGTTTACTTAACAACAAACAACAAGGCACGTATTTTAATTCAGGAGTTTACTTTGGTTTATGTAGTCAAGTTGCTGCTTCATTCTGTACTATTTCCTCTCTTTGGCAAGGCAGTTTTCCCTAAGATACTTATTGACAGAGCACTGAAGAACTACAGAAGGTGAATCTTCAACTTTCATTATGTCATAAGAGTCCTTATACACCCACAGACAGGGTGTATAGGAATTTGGAAGTTCTTCCTTGCTTTGGATTTTAGCTCCTGAAAATATTTTCTAACAACTCTAGCTTACTTTTACCTCTCTTCTGGCAAGTACCCAGCTTTCATAAAAATGCCAATGTAGGGAGAATGATTCAGATAAAATGTAAACAAGAATAGAGATAAATAAGCGCTATCAGGAACAGATTTTTTTGTTTGGGTTTGGTAGCAGTTGTCCTTGATAGATATATTTTCAAAATGTGTATATTGTTGCACTGTGTAAGCATATTATATCAGATTCCTGATGTCATAGTTTATGGATCATTGTGAGTCAAGGACATTGCAAGCTTTCCTCATAGGATTCAGAAAGTTTCAGATCTTTTTAATGTTCTGACAGCCAGATCTTAAAGGCTTAAAGCCTTAGACCATTTCCATGGGATGATTTTAATGTACAATCAATTTTCTAGATTTTAGATTCAGACACCTCCCTTTAGCAGCCTGTTATGTTTCTTCATTATTTATATTCTTGTTGTTTGTGGAAGAAAAGAAATTAGGAACAAAATGCAGGGTGTCCTTTGATGGTGAGTACAGTACATGCTTTGATCATAAAGTCAAAAACTTGGAAGAGGCTATTAAACCTGTTGCTAACCCCATTGTTCAATGTGCAAACCTAAATTATATAACATATATCTATAACAGATGGTTGCCCAACCCACTTATGAACATTGTGGTTATTGCAGTGATATCTGCAAATTTGGCAATCATTTCCTCCAATCAAATCAATAACAAAAGTATAGATAAATAGACAGTATAGATTGGAAGTTCACTTAATATATTAGATGGGAGCACATCTTTCTGAAAAGGACATTTCATTTGTGGGGTTCCACAACAACAAGAAACTGACATATGAGGATACTTGGTGGAGAAACCCCAAATATATCTGAAGATCATGGATGAGCCTTAAGGGACTCCTAAGGGGAGAAGTCTTTGTTGAAGTATGAGGTCTTCAAACCTATTTGTCCCTTAGAAATGAATACCAAATTTGGTGAATCTGAATTAGAAATACCTACCAATAACTCTGTTTTGAAATTTTCAAATCATCTTCAAAGCTGCTGTCAAGCCCCCCTCTCCTTCTAACTCAAGAAAGTAGAACTCTTGAAACTTTGGATTTCAAACAGGATACTTTTTATTGAGTAGAAGTGACAGGAGGCAAAGTGAAAGCAAGTTCTAAAGTTTAACAAAGGATACAGTAACTTTTAAGATACCCAAAACTCCACCCCGGTCTTGTGATGCCCACTGGCCAATCCACAGGTGCAAAGATGCTTTGGTAACGGTCGTTTCGAAGAGGAGATAAGGACCCTTAGAGGGCCTCAGTCAGGAATGTAACAGAATCGGGAAACAAAAGTGTAGGAAAGCGAAAGTTATGCTAATAGGATTTATAGTGTCCTTTCCCCTCCGTGCCAGGCAGTGGAAAGTTACAGGAGAACCATTCCCCCTCTTCCTCCCCTGGAAGAATGGCAGATACACATTTGGGGATCTGACAGCTAGACAGGTTGACTAGCCTCAAATCACCCAGGTGAATGTCCATGGCTGAAGACAGACTATAAACTGAGCCTTTCTGGTTGAACAATGTAATCACTATATTACATTGGCTCTCAGATTGGATCAATATATATATTTTATGCATTATCTTTTGAATCATGTCTTAAATTTTTTAATTAATACTTAACCTTGCAAGAATTTGGTTTTCTGCTGCTTTTTTCTCTTAATCTCTCCTGATATGTCTTAATTGCTTACATTTTGCTTATAAAGCTATACTGATAGAAGACAAGCACTTATTTTTTCAAAAGGTTTCCATAAACCAAACAACTGCATTGCATCAGAAAGTGATAAGTTTAAACATGCTTGGAATAAACACATGTCCATCATCTGTCAAAAAACTAAAAATTATAAAATAAAATAAAAATAATGTAAAATAATAAAAACATAAAAACAAAACAAAAAACCTCAAATGGCAGACTCAATGGACCAGTAGGTCTTTTTCTGCCATATAGTTTTTTTATGTTTGTTTCTATAAGTAAGGTAGACACACTCACTTCAAACTGCAATGGCATCTCATTTTATTTAACATATCTTTTCTGTGTTAAAGGGGGAACATTTTTGTGAAACATCAAATAAAGAACTTTCTTTCATCTTATCATGGTCCAAATATGTCCTAGCAGCATCTTTTTTTGTGCTGTGTCTTCGGGACATTGTTCTTGTGTCATGGTCGAGAAAATGAGTAATTTGGGGTAGTATTCCTTGTACCTATTGCACAATCTACAATAAGTTGCTCTACAGGAATATCAATTATCTGGTAGCCTAGGATTCATGTCATACACTAAGTCAAACCCAAAGTAGATGTTAAATTTTGCCCGGAAATAATATTTTATTTTCATGAGAATGTTCCTTTTACCTTAAGTACATACACAAAATATTCTTTATTTGATGGAAGTTAATAGTTAAGTTGATTTCATTTTCTTTTTTTTTAAAATAACTTTTAAATTGCATTTGTGGGTATACAGTATTATAACTGTGCTATAATACCTCAGGCAATCACTAGAGTAGCAAAACAATATAGAAAATTCTGATTCATTACTGCCATCTAGTGGTCATTCAAGATATAAATTGCCTAGCATGTGACAAGCTTGTACATACTGTAAATACAGTATGTTTCCTCCACATGATGCAGTGGTGGTATTTGACCAGTTCTGGCTGCTTCAGGTATTAAAAATTCTGGTCCCACCCCTTCCAGAGTCCCCACATACCCCGTTTTGGTTCCCAGATAAGTGCAGGGAGGCCCACTAGGCCCGAAACGGGGCATTGTGGGGGAGAGGAGGGAGGTGCAGCGCGTACCCCCGTGCCCTGTTTTGGCTCTCAGTCAGACCTTCCAACTTCGTGAGATCTTTTTTCCCCCAAGAAGTTGGGGGAATTCCTAAGGCAGCATGTAGTTCGCCCATCTTAAACGTGCCAAGACTGAAAAATGCTGATCTACAGAGAGGGATTTTTCCATTCCTCTTTTACTGGTTCTTTTTTACTTATAAGCAATCATAATGCAAAATCCTCACTTCCACTCCATTCCAGAGCAACAACCATTCCCTCACTAATCTGCTTTCCAGCTCCATTCTCCTGTGTGCAGGGCAACCAAAGAAGACCATGTGACCACCAGTTAAAAAAAATTCAGTCAGACTTTCCAAATTCAGGTGGGGGGAGAGATCTCACAAAGTTGGAGGGTCTGATTGAACCTTTTTTAAACTTGTAGTCACATGGGCTTCTTCTGTTGCCCTGCACACAGGAGAACAGAGCTGGAAAGCAGGTTACTGAGGAAATGGTGGCTGCTCTGGAATGGGGTGGAAGTGAGGATTTTGCATTATCATTGTTTTGGAATGGGGTGGAACTGAGAATTTTGCATTATGCAAAGTCCTTACTTCCACCCCATCCAAGAGCAAAGATAATGCAAAATTCATGCTTGCACCTCACCCCAGAGCAAAGATAATGCAAAATCCTCACTTCCACCCCATTCCAGAACCATCATAATGCAAAATCCTCACTTCCACCCCATTCCACATCCATCCTAATGTAAAATCCTCACTTCCAGTTCCACCCCATTCCAGAACACCCACCATTCTCTCACTAACCTGCTTTCCAGCTCCGTTCTCCTGTGTGCAGGGCAACAAAAGAAGACCATGTGACTACCAGTTTTAAAAAAGTTCAGTCAGACCTTCCAACTTCTGGGGGAAAAAAGATCTTGCAAAGGTCTGATTGAACTGACTGATTAGTTTCCCAGCTGATTGGGGCTGCTGGTCCATTGCGACCTCCCAGCTGATCAGTTTGGCTCCCAGTCATACAGCCTAGTAAGCCTCCCTGCAGCCCCCTGGGAGCCAAAACAGGGCACGGGGAGGCCACGTTACACACCCAGCACCCCATTTTGGGTCTAGTAAGCCTCCCTGCAGCCCCCTGGCAGCCAAAACGGGGCACATGGGGACTCCTGGAAGGGGCGGGGTGGGCAGGGGCGTGACCAGCCAGAATTTTTCCTACCGGTTCGCCTGAATTGGCTGGAACCAGCTGAATCCCACCACTGGTTTTAACCCAGAAGTGGGGAGGAAAGAGAGAGTCAGTGGCATTTTTATGTAAAATGGTAGACCCTGACATATGGAACAAAATGATTTGTTTATAGATGGGAAGAGAAAGTGGTAGAAGGTAAGAGGAGTTTTCGTAGAAATTAGAAAGTTAAGTTGGTCTGCACAAAGTTGTGAATTGTATGCCTTAAATCAAGCTTTGAATTCCTTTGAATCTTGAGGCAATAATTTAGCTGACTTGAAAGCCAGGATGGTAGCGGCAGAAGGAACTGAATGTTTAATGTTAGGTGAGAAGAAGGAGTTAAAGAAAGTGTGAGCACTAGAAAGTGGAGGAGGTAAATAGGTAGTACTTGATGGAAGGCAAATGCTGATTTTGGAAATACTCCATCAGGGTAGTCACTGGGAGACTGAGGTATGACGTGACTTCTTTGTAGAAGCTTATGGATGCTGTGGATTGTGACAAATATGTGAAAAATGTATAGTATGTAAAAGAGTTAGTAAACAAGTTCTACACATAAAGAAAAGGGAGGGCTTCTGTAAGAATTGCTTTGCTCCTGTAAGAATTAGAATTGCCTCTGCCATTTGCTTCTACCAGTGATCTAACTTTTGTTAACTTGCTTTTTTGTATAACTCCTGGAATGGAATATGTCATAGCTTGATAGGATTACATCAGGCAAATAACTGTGTTGCTAAGCACCCAGCCCTCTCTGTTCCTTGCTGCATGGTCAATGCAGGGCTACAAGGAAGGCATGGGCCAGGGAGCCAGAATTGGGCACTAAGCTGATGTCTCTGAAGGTATAAAAGGATGACATACGTTCTTCAAGGTGTGGCCTTTCACTGCATGCTCTTTGTCTGTAAAAGCTGATATTTTTTCCAAGTCTCTTCTTGGGCCTCTCTTTTTGGCATTCTGGTGACACAAGTACGTTTTGGGACCTTACACTAATGAAATGACTCCTCATTAGAAGATAGATAATTATTGCCTCTCAGTAGAAGGTTGGAGACTACAGTGAGCTTACAACTGGAAAATAACTCAAAAACAAAATAAAGTGTTACTCCTATTTGTGAGCAACCATTCCTAACTTCCTAGAAGTTTACTGAACTGGAAATTTGATGCTGTTTTACTTCTTGCAATTATGTTAGTAATATAGTTATGGTAATTTAATTAATATTATTTAGGCCAGCCAATAAAGTTGAAAAGATGTATTTGACTAGTATTTTGATCTGTGCAATTCCAACTATTTTGTTTTTTTGCATAATTAGCCATATTGATCTTGATATACTATTTTGTTTTATATTGAAAGATTCCTTTAGTACCCTAAATCACTCAAATGGTATTGCAATTCATAGATTGTAAAATATATACTTTGTTCAACCCACAGAAATTATTTTTTTCTCTTTATGAGAAATGTTGTTCTGCTTTGCTGACTTATTTATAATTTAAAATAAAAGCCTTCAGACTTCTGTTACATGATCCTAAACATGTACTATAATCCTTTGAAGGTTATTGTGGCTAATTTTCAATGTATTTCCAACTACAAAGCCATCATTTCCAATGATTTACTCTTGGTATAAACGTATTGTTATTTACAATATTAAATCTGCATCTCTATATATACTTATCTGTAAGTAAAGTATATAACATAGTGGAGTCTTATTTTGGGAAGACCTCATTTTGGGTTTTGGAGTGGGTTTGAAAGAAATGGTGTGTATGAGTAATGTGCTAAAATAAAAGAAAAAAAGAAAAAGAATGACATTGAGTAACATTTTTTTGCATTCTGAGAAATAAATTGGCACAAATTGTTCTTCAACTTGTTTTCTGGATTATTATAAGATCTAAAAAATAAAATTAGAAGAATTTGAGCTGAAAGTTTTCTTTTATTTCATATTCTTGCATATTAGCAGTCAAAACCTATCATAGAACAAACTTAAATACATGGATTACTTAAAAAAATACCTAATTTTTAAGGGGATTTTATTTTCATATCCCATATAAATTTCTAATATCATGAACTTGGACCTGAAATAGCTCATTAACCCCTTCAAGTAGATGGCTTGTATAATTAAACAGATTTTTCTTTTGACTATCCTGGATCACAGAGCAAGATGATGAGTTCAACATAAAGCTGTATTGCTCTCTCTATGTAAGCAGCTCTACTGCTGTGCACATCAGGATAGCTCTTGTGATAGATGGAGGTAATACAATGGAAATCACAGCTTAGAAATCCAATTTATCACTGTGAATAAAATTACATCCTCTTACAGACAGGAATTATCTTTGTTCCATAACTCTGTAACTGAAATGTGACATTGAAAAACTATTTGCAAACTATTAAGTTTTCTCATAGCATGGGTTCACAGACTTGAAGAAAAATGTTAATTCTGCCTCTTTGTGGAAGGGGAAAATATATTTTTCGCCAGCAAAGTTCTTCCAGATTCAGAGAATGATTCTGTTCATAGTTATCGATAAAAGTACAAACCTTTGTAATGAATTCTCAGATCTATTGAGACTGAAGACATCGAATGGATTGGTTCATTCTTATTTTCAGGTCACTGGACAAATTCTAGGAAGATAACAAAAGATACGGTACTTTGAATCTATTCAGCTTTCACTTTTAAACACTTTTTAGTTTAATGGACTGAGTTTATTTATTCAATACCCTACTAAGAAAGTTAGCTTATGGAACAGGAGCATCATTATAAAATACAAATGCACTTTTTGTTTCATCTTTATTTAAAGCTAATCATGCTTTGCAATGCTATGCTATGCTATGCTATGCTATGCTATGCTATGCTAAGCTATGCCAGTCATTTGCTGAGAAATGAGACAAATGGGGTCTTATATAATGCATTGTATTACTGTGCAATAGTGTTTTTTGTTCATTTCCCAGCAAGAGGCATGAAAGAGGAAGAGAAAGCAGAAGAGCCAATGTGAATCAGTCTGAATTTAACCTCTTTCCCACAATTTGCAAATAAAAATATGAACAGTGGTGTAATACAGAGAGTTGTAAGGACAACTGAGAAGATTATAGGAAGCTTGCTTCCTGTTATTCAGGATACTGCTTATAAGCACTATGTGCTTAAAGTTCAAAGCTTTATTAGAGACCCCACACTTTACAGTCTGTTTCTGTTGCTCCCCTCTGGGAGGAGGTATTGAAGTATTTCTAGCAGGACTATCAGATTCTGTAACAGCTTTGTTTCCTATGCCATCTGTCTGATAATCTTGCAAGATTCATTTTTCTCACCAGGTACATGTATACATCTGAACCATGTGTTGTTTCTCTGTGTCATATAATATATGTGGGTATACGCATAATTTTATATTAATTAATTAATTAATTTATTGATTTTGTCATTTTATGTAATATATTTTAAGACCTTTTAATGCTACTAAATTTCATTTTAATGTATGCCAATTAGTGTACATTCAAAGTGACAATAAAGTTTTTCTAATTCTAAGTCTAAGTCTCTGCTCTAAAATAAACTTCCAGTAATCTCTATTTCTTTCCTGACTGAGGGGTTTTTAGCCTTTCCTGACTGAGGGGTTTTTAAAGGGTTTTTAAAATTTTAGAATACAATGTTTTAAATAGTTGTTGTAAACCGCCCCGAGTCTCCGGAATGGGGCGGTATATAAATTAGATATAATAATAAAAAAAATAATAATATTTAAGAGGGTGCTTCAAATCTAGATCCAACAGAAGATTGTTCTTAAAAAATACAATCCAGTGTTTTGTTTGTAATTATGCCCACCCATTGGAAAAACAATATAAAGGTAATCTGAAGTGATGGCTCATCTTGAAGGATTAAAAGGGAGTCAGGATACAATCTTACCTCCTTTGCCTTTTGATAAATGATGTTTTATGACTGCCACACTCCCAGAGTAGAATTTTCAATTTAGTTATTTTAATAATTTAAATTAAATTTCCTTTTCTAAGATGGAAAAATAATAAAAAATAATAAATTATACCATTGTAATTGCATGATACTTGAATGAACTTTTTCTTCTACCTATTGTTTTTTCTCATAGAAATCTATTTTTTTCCCTGTGAAAATTTAATCCAATGTAGTTCTCCCTCACCCCATAGCTCTCCAAATACATTTTACTAGCAGTGCAGTTGTATTTGCATATCCGTTAAAATGTTAAATGATAAAAAAAGTAGTTATTTTCCATAAAGGTTCATTGATTGATGATATAATGTTCCTTTGTTTATTTCATTTATATAACCACCCATCTTATAACGAACTCTGAGTGGCTCTCATAAATTGTTTTCTGCTACAATTTTCTTTTTCCTCAAAATATTCAACTCAGCTAATGAAATAAATGAAAGTTTTTCTCATGTAGTGGGCTATAAACCTGAAGATTATGAATTCTAGTCCTGCCTTAGGCACGAAGCCAGCTGCACAGTTTTGGGCCAATCACTCTCTCTTGGTCTTAGGAAGACAGCAGCAATCCACTTTGGAAAATATTGCCAAGGAAACTACAAGGACTTCTTCACGTAGCTGCTAGGATTCAATACTGACACATTATTTAATTGGTTGCTGGTCAGATGTGCTGTATACACTGACAGGTTATGGGCCCAGAGCACACAGTAAGACTGAACTGTAGTTAAGCTGAAGGACTGCCTGTGTTATACTAGAAGGAAAACAAGGCAGAGAAAGATTGTAGGATGGCTGTTGAATTCAAGAGAGCTCTCTGCCTCGTTTGGGACAGAAGAATTATATTATTTCGGCTGCAAAATTGGAATGTTTCCTGAAGGCTAAGGAGCTCTGGGATATTGCTGTTAATCCATCCCAGGCACCATTAGTAGCAGCTGACCAGAGGCAACATGATAAGGCACTGGCCTACATCATCTTAAGTTTAGAATATGAACAATTTTTGAATGTAACTGACTTGAAGGCTGCAAATGAGGTTTGGCTGAAATTGAGAAGTGTGCCTGTGAGTGCATCAGCATGCAATAGTGCAATTATTGAGACAGTTGTACAGAGTCAGGCTTTAGCCACAAGCAAGTGTGGAGCAGCATTTGTTGCACATGCAGACTTTATTCATTGAGTTAGAACAGCGTGGGATGCAGATTCCTGAATCTCAAAAGGTGCTATTGGTGTTAAAGAGTCGGTGAAACATGGGATATTGTTTCAGCTGTTTTTGAGTGCAAACTAGAGCAGACTTAAGAATGGAAACTCTTAAAGCCTGCTTGATTTCAGAATAAGCACCATTTTAGCAAAAGCCACGAGGAGAAATTCCTGAGGTGGAGGCCCAAGGAATAGAGAGAGAAAAAATGTCTGCAGAGATCAGATGACAGCCCAGTGAAGTTTTTCTACAAAGAAAACAACAGAACGGCGGTGTTTCATCTGTGGTGATAAAACTAATTTGAAGAAAGACTGTTTGCAAAGAAAAAGGACAACAGGCTATTGTTGCAAAAGTTGGCTATTGTAGTAGCAGGGACAAATGGCTAATAGACAGTGGGGCTAGTCAAACAATTGTTAACAATTCAAAATTGTTTTTCAGAATGGATCCAGCTGGAGATGAAGCAGTGGCCTTGGCAAATGGCCAGAAGGCTAAAGTCACTGGAAAAAGCAGTGTGGCGATTCCATGTCTGAAGGAAAAGTTTTGTAAAATATTGTGCATGCCTGAAATGGAGCATAATTTACTGAGTCTCTAGTGTAGACCAAAAGGGGTTTGAGAACACATTTGTAAATGGGAATTGTCCCATAAAGAGAAATGGGATTGTATGTGCACAGGGCATAAAGCAGGATAATCTTTATGTGTTGCAGGGACAGAAGGTTCACTGTGCCCAAATATTTTGAAATGTGGTACAACATGATTCATGTGTTCATCTCTTGTGTAGAAAGCTTGGCCATGCCAGCTTCAGAGTTTTGCAAAAGATGCAACAGTTTGCAGAAGGTGTAAACTTAAAGGGGTGTAAGGCATACTTGGATTGTTCAGTATGTAAATCATCAAAGTCTAAGGCATTCCCAGTGAGCAAAAGTAGCACAAGGCAGAGAACAAGAGTTCTAGAGTGTGGTGCAGATTTGGTGGAGCCAATGCAAGCCAGTTTGGGAGGAGCAAAGTATGCGCTGGTCATTGTAGGTTTGGCTTCTGCTATTTACTAAAGAGTAAAATAGTGCTACAGAAATTTAAGCAATGGGTAAGCTTTGTAGAAAGGAGATATGAACAACAGGTATGTCAGCTGCAAATTGACAGAGGTTCAGAATTCATGTTAGCAAATTTTCAACAGTGGTTGGGAGAGTTTGGAATAAAACAGACACACAAATCCATACACAGCAGCTGAGAATGGTGTAGCTGAGAGGCAGAATGGTGCCTTACAAATGAAGAAGGACTCACTGTTGGAGGATTTTGGTTTGAGCAGGTCATATTGGGGTGAAGCCATGTTGACTGCTAATTATTTAATCAACAGGCTGTGGAGTTCCTCAACTAATGATACTCCATATGCAGTGTTATATGAGAGAAAGCTATCTCTGGCACATTTAAGGATGTTTGGAAGCACTGCATGGGTGCATATTCCAAAGGCAATTAGAAGAAAGGGACAACAAAGGTCTAGAAAGCTAAGGTGTACAGGCTATGAGCTTGGCTCAAACAGCAATCACTTTAGCAATGGGAGCAAAGGAATAGTGATTTCAAAGTCTGCTAGTTTTGCAGAGCAAAATAGGAACAGAATTGATGTCAATTTTTGGAATGATTCACAGTGATGGTGTTCCACTTAGTGACAGTAACTCACTAGTGATGGTGTCAGCATTCAGGCAGGAGAAACTGAAAAAGCACAAATAAAGGAGTTAGAAGATGACTCAGGTATAAAGCAAGAGAGGGTTGAAACACAGGAGCAGTCAATACCACGCAGGTCAGAGCGATGGAGCAAGGGGATTCCACCGACAGGTATTCTGCTAGTGTAAAGGTGTGTACTCAGAGGTGAAATCTAGTCAGTTCGCATGGGTTCGGGCGAACCGGTAGGGAAAATTTTGATTGGTTCGTAGAACCAGCAAATATCACCTCTGGCTGGCCCCGCCCCTGCCTGCCCACTCACTGCTCGCCCCACCCCCTGCTCACCCCACCCCGCCCGCCTGCCTGCCG